>CAVMGG010000105.1:30000-48831 GCA_963680895.1 Fragum sueziense
GTAGATCAGCCAGTCAGTCAGTAGGTCAATTTGTCATTCAGTGGGTCAGTCAGTCTGTCTTTAGGTCATCAAGTCTGTCAGTCAGCCAGTCACTCAGTAGGTCAGTCAGTTGCTCAGCCTGTCATTCACTGAGCCAGTCAGTCAGTCACTGAGTCAGTCAGTCTGTCGGTGGGTGGGTCAGTCACTGAGTCAGTCAGTCTGTCGGTGGGTGGGTCGGTCTGTGGGTGGGTCGGTCTGTGGGTGGGTCAGTCGGTCGGTCGGTCGGTCGGTCGGTCGGTCGGTCGGTCGGGTCGGGTCGGGTCGGGTCGGGTCGGGTCGGGTCGGGTCGGGTCGGGTCGGGTCGGGTCGGGTCGGGTCGGGTCGGTCGGTCGGTCGGTCGGTCGGTCGGTCGGTCGGTCGGTCGGTCGGTCGGTCGGTCAGTCAGTCAGTCAGTCAGTCAGTCAGTCAGTCAGTCAGTCAGTCAGTCAGTCAGTCAGTTAGTCAGTCAGTCAGTCAGTTAGTCAGTTAGTCAGCTACTCAGTCAGTCAGTCAGTCAGTCAGTCAGTCAGTCAGTCAGTCAGTCAGTCAGTCAGTCAGTCAGTCAGTCAGTCAGTCAGTCAGTCAGTCAGTCAGTCAGTCAGTCAGTCAGTCAGTCAGTCAGTCTGCCAGTAGGTCAGCCAGTCAGTCAGTAGGTCAGCCAGTCAGTCAGTAGGTCATTCTGTCAGTCTGTGGGTCAGCCAGTCCGTCATTAGGTCATTCAGCAGTCATAAGGTCAGTCAGTCAGTCAGTCAGTCAGTCAGCTAGTCAGTCAGCTAGTCAGCTAGTTAGTCAGCTAGTCACTCAGTCTGTCAGACAGCTAGTCACTCAGTAGGTTGGTCAGTCAGTCGGTCTTACCGTCGGTCGGTCAGTCAGTCACTCAGTCTGTCAGACAGCTAGTCACTCAGTCTGTCAGACATCTACTCACTCAGTCAGTCAGTATGTCAGCCAGTCAGTCAGTCAGTAAATCAGTCAGTCAGTCACAGTCAGTGAGTCAGTCACAGTAAGTGAGTCAGTCACAGTCAGTGAGTCAGTCAGTGAGTCAGTCACAGTCAGTGAGTCAGTCTGTGAGTCAGTCAGTCATTCAGTCAGTAGGTCAGTCAGTCTGTCTCTCAGTCAGTAGGTCAGTCTGTCAGTAGGTCTTTCAGTAGGTCAGTCATTTGGTCGATCGATCAGTCAGTCAGTTAGTCAGTCTGCCAGTAGGTCAGCCAGTCAGTCAGTAGGTCATTCTGTCAGTCAGTGGGTCAGCCAGTCCGTCATTAGGTCATTCAGCAGTCACTAGGTCAGCCAATCTGTAAGTCAGTCAGTTAGTTGGTCAGTCAGCTAATCACTCAGACTGTAAGACAGCTAGTCACTCAGTCTGTCAGACAGCTAGTCACCCAGTCAGTCAGTCAGACAGCTAGTCACTCAGTCTGTCAGACAGCTAGTCACTCAGTCAGTCAGTAGGTCAGCCAGTCAGTCAGTCAGTAGGTCAACCAGTTAGCAGGTCAAGAGATCAGTCAGTCAGTCAGTAGATCAGCCAGTCAGTCAGTAGGTCAATTTGTCATTCAGTGGGTCAGTCAGTCTGTCTTTAGGTCATCAAGTCTGTCAGTCAGCCAGTCACTCAGTAGGTCATTCAGTTGCTCAGCCTGTCATTCACTGAGCCAGTCAGTCAGTCACTGAGTCAGTCAGTCTGTCGGTGGGTGGGTCAGTCACTGAGTCAGTCAGTCTGTCGGTGGGTGGGTCGGTCTGTGGGTGGGTCGGTCTGTGGGTGGGTCAGTCGGTCGGTCGGTCGGTCGGTCGGTCGGTCGGTAGGTCGGTCGGTCGGTCGGGTCGGGTCGGGTCGGGTCGGGTCGGGTCGGGTCGGGTCGGGTTGGGTCGGGTCGGGTCGGGTCGGGTCGGTCGGTCGGTCGGTCGGTCGGTCGGTCGGTCGGTCGGTCGGTCGGTCGGTCGGTCGGTCGGTCGGTCGGTCGGTCGGTCAGTCAGTCAGTCAGTCAGTCAGTCAGTCAGTCAGTCAGTCAGTCAGTCAGTCAGTCAGTTAGTCAGTCAGTCAGTCAGTCAGTTAGTCAGTTAGTCAGCTACTCAGTCAGTCAGTCAGTCAGTCAGTCAGTCAGTCAGTCAGTCAGTCAGTCAGTCAGTCAGTCAGTCAGTCAGTCAGTCAGTCAGTCAGTCAGTCAGTCAGTCTGCCAGTAGGTCAGCCAGTCAGTCAGTAGGTCATTCTGTCAGTCTGTGGGTCAGCCAGTCCGTCATTAGGTCATTCAGCAGTCATAAGGTCAGTCAGTCAGTCAGTCAGTCAGTCAGCTAGTCAGTCAGCTAGTCAGCTAGTTAGTCAGCTAGTCACTCAGTCTGTCAGACAGCTAGTCACTCAGTAGGTTGGTCAGTCAGTCGGTCTTACCGTCGGTCGGTCAGTCAGTCACTCAGTCTGTCAGACAGCTAGTCACTCAGTCTGTCAGACATCTACTCACTCAGTCAGTCAGTATGTCAGCCAGTCAGTCAGTCAGTAAATCAGTCAGTCAGTCACAGTCAGTGAGTCAGTCACAGTAAGTGAGTCAGTCACAGTCAGTGAGTCAGTCAGTGAGTCAGTCACAGTCAGTGAGTCAGTCTGTGAGTCAGTCAGTCAGTCATTCAGTCAGTAGGTCAGTCAGTCTGTCTCTCAGTCAGTAGGTCAGTCTGTCAGTAGGTCTTTCAGTAGGTCAGTCATTTGGTCGATCGATCAGTCAGTCAGTTAGTCAGTCTGCCAGTAGGTCAGCCAGTCAGTCAGTAGGTCATTCTGTCAGTCAGTGGGTCAGCCAGTCCGTCATTAGGTCATTCAGCAGTCACTAGGTCAGCCAATCTGTAAGTCAGTCAGTTAGTTGGTCAGTCAGCTAATCACTCAGACTGTAAGACAGCTAGTCAATCAGTCTGTCAGACAGCTAGTCACCCAGTCAGTCAGTCAGACAGCTAGTCACTCAGTCTGTCAGACAGCTAGTCACTCAGTCAGTCAGTAGGTCAGCCAGTCAGTCAGTCAGTAGGTCAACCAGTTAGCAGGTCAAGAGATCAGTCAGTCAGTCAGTAGATCAGCCAGTCAGTCAGTAGGTCAATTTGTCATTCAGTGGGTCAGTCAGTCTGTCTTTAGGTCATCAAGTCTGTCAGTCAGCCAGTCACTCAGTAGGTCAGTCAGTTGCTCAGCCTGTCATTCACTGAGCCAGTCAGTCAGTCACTGAGTCAGTCAGTCTGTCGGTGGGTGGGTCAGTCACTGAGTCAGTCAGTCTGTCGGTGGGTGGGTCGGTCTGTGGGTGGGTCGGTCTGTGGGTGGGTCAGTCGGTCGGTCGGTCGGTCGGTCGGTCGGTCGGTAGGTCGGTCGGTCGGTCGGTCGGGTCGGGTCGGGTCGGGTCGGGTCGGGTCGGGTCGGGTCGGTCGGTCGGTCGGTCGGTCGGTCGGTCGGTCGGTCGGTCGGTCGGTCGGTCGGTCGGTCGGTCGGTCGGTCGGTCGGTCGGTCAGTCAGTCAGTCAGTCAGTCAGTCAGTCAGTCAGTCAGTCAGTCAGTCAGTTAGTCAGTCAGTCAGTCAGTCAGTTAGTCAGTTAGTCAGTTAGTCAGTCAGTCAGTCAGTCAGTCAGTCAGTCAGTCAGTCAGTCAGTCAGTCAGTCAGTCAGTCAGTCAGTCAGTCAGTCAGTCAGTCAGTCAGTCAGTCAGTCAGTCAGTCAGTCAGTCAGTCAGTCAGTCAGTCAGTCAGTCAGTCAGTCTGCCAGTAGGTCAGCCAGTCAGTCAGTAGGTCAGCCAGTCAGTCAGTAGGTCATTCTGTCAGTCTGTGGGTCAGCCAGTCCGTCATTAGGTCATTCAGCAGTCATAAGGTCAGTCAGTCAGTCAGTCAGTCAGTCAGCTAGTCAGTCAGCTAGTCAGCTAGTTAGTCAGCTAGTCACTCAGTCTGTCAGACAGCTAGTCACTCAGTAGGTTGGTCAGTCAGTCGGTCTTACCGTCGGTCGGTCAGTCAGTCACTCAGTCTGTCAGACAGCTAGTCACTCAGTCTGTCAGACATCTACTCACTCAGTCAGTCAGTATGTCAGCCAGTCAGTCAGTCAGTAAATCAGTCAGTCAGTCACAGTCAGTGAGTCAGTCACAGTAAGTGAGTCAGTCACAGTCAGTGAGTCAGTCAGTGAGTCAGTCACAGTCAGTGAGTCAGTCTGTGAGTCAGTCAGTCATTCAGTCAGTAGGTCAGTCAGTCTGTCTCTCAGTCAGTAGGTCAGTCTGTCAGTAGGTCTTTCAGTAGGTCAGTCATTTGGTCGATCGATCAGTCAGTCAGTTAGTCAGTCTGCCAGTAGGTCAGCCAGTCAGTCAGTAGGTCATTCTGTCAGTCAGTGGGTCAGCCAGTCCGTCATTAGGTCATTCAGCAGTCACTAGGTCAGCCAATCTGTAAGTCAGTCAGTTAGTTGGTCAGTCAGCTAATCACTCAGACTGTAAGACAGCTAGTCACTCAGTCTGTCAGACAGCTAGTCACCCAGTCAGTCAGTCAGACAGCTAGTCACTCAGTCTGTCAGACAGCTAGTCACTCAGTCAGTCAGTAGGTCAGCCAGTCAGTCAGTCAGTAGGTCAACCAGTTAGCAGGTCAAGAGATCAGTCAGTCAGTCAGTAGATCAGCCAGTCAGTCAGTAGGTCAATTTGTCATTCAGTGGGTCAGTCAGTCTGTCTTTAGGTCATCAAGTCTGTCAGTCAGCCAGTCACTCAGTAGGTCAGTCAGTTGCTCAGCCTGTCATTCACTGAGCCAGTCAGTCAGTCACTGAGTCAGTCAGTCTGTCGGTGGGTGGGTCAGTCACTGAGTCAGTCAGTCTGTCGGTGGGTGGGTCGGTCTGTGGGTGGGTCGGTCTGTGGGTGGGTCAGTCGGTCGGTCGGTCGGTCGGTCGGTCGGTCGGTAGGTCGGTCGGTCGGTCGGTCGGGTCGGGTCGGGTCGGGTCGGGTCGGGTCGGGTCGGGTCGGGTTGGGTCGGGTCGGGTCGGGTCGGGTCGGGTCGGTCGGTCGGTCGGTCGGTCGGTCGGTCGGTCGGTCGGTCGGTCGGTCGGTCGGTCGGTCGGTCGGTCGGTCGGTCGGTCGGTCAGTCAGTCAGTCAGTCAGTCAGTCAGTCAGTCAGTCAGTCAGTCAGTCAGTCAGTCAGTCAGTCAGTTAGTCAGTCAGTCAGTCAGTCAGTTAGTCAGTTAGTCAGCTACTCAGTCAGTCAGTCAGTCAGTCAGTCAGTCAGTCAGTCAGTCAGTCAGTCAGTCAGTCAGTCAGTCAGTCAGTCAGTCAGTCAGTCAGTCAGTCAGTCAGTCAGTCAGTCAGTCAGTCAGTCTGCCAGTAGGTCAGCCAGTCAGTCAGTAGGTCATTCTGTCAGTCTGTGGGTCAGCCAGTCCGTCATTAGGTCATTCAGCAGTCATAAGGTCAGTCAGTCAGTCAGTCAGTCAGTCAGCTAGTCAGTCAGCTAGTCAGCTAGTTAGTCAGCTAGTCACTCAGTCTGTCAGACAGCTAGTCACTCAGTAGGTTGGTCAGTCAGTCGGTCTTACCGTCGGTCGGTCAGTCAGTCACTCAGTCTGTCAGACAGCTAGTCACTCAGTCTGTCAGACATCTACTCACTCAGTCAGTCAGTATGTCAGCCAGTCAGTCAGTCAGTAAATCAGTCAGTCAGTCACAGTCAGTGAGTCAGTCACAGTAAGTGAGTCAGTCACAGTCAGTGAGTCAGTCAGTGAGTCAGTCACAGTCAGTGAGTCAGTCTGTGAGTCAGTCAGTCAGTCATTCAGTCAGTAGGTCAGTCAGTCTGTCTCTCAGTCAGTAGGTCAGTCTGTCAGTAGGTCTTTCAGTAGGTCAGTCATTTGGTCGATCGATCAGTCAGTCAGTTAGTCAGTCTGCCAGTAGGTCAGCCAGTCAGTCAGTAGGTCATTCTGTCAGTCAGTGGGTCAGCCAGTCCGTCATTAGGTCATTCAGCAGTCACTAGGTCAGCCAATCTGTAAGTCAGTCAGTTAGTTGGTCAGTCAGCTAATCACTCAGACTGTAAGACAGCTAGTCAATCAGTCTGTCAGACAGCTAGTCACCCAGTCAGTCAGTCAGACAGCTAGTCACTCAGTCTGTCAGACAGCTAGTCACTCAGTCAGTCAGTAGGTCAGCCAGTCAGTCAGTCAGTAGGTCAACCAGTTAGCAGGTCAAGAGATCAGTCAGTCAGTCAGTAGATCAGCCAGTCAGTCAGTAGGTCAATTTGTCATTCAGTGGGTCAGTCAGTCTGTCTTTAGGTCATCAAGTCTGTCAGTCAGCCAGTCACTCAGTAGGTCAGTCAGTTGCTCAGCCTGTCATTCACTGAGCCAGTCAGTCAGTCACTGAGTCAGTCAGTCTGTCGGTGGGTGGGTCAGTCACTGAGTCAGTCAGTCTGTCGGTGGGTGGGTCGGTCTGTGGGTGGGTCGGTCTGTGGGTGGGTCAGTCGGTCGGTCGGTCGGTCGGTCGGTCGGTCGGTAGGTCGGTCGGTCGGTCGGTCGGGTCGGGTCGGGTCGGGTCGGGTCGGGTCGGGTCGGGTCGGTCGGTCGGTCGGTCGGTCGGTCGGTCGGTCGGTCGGTCGGTCGGTCGGTCGGTCGGTCGGTCAGTCAGTCAGTCAGTCAGTCAGTCAGTCAGTCAGTCAGTCAGTCAGTCAGTCAGTTAGTCAGTCAGTCAGTCAGTCAGTTAGTCAGTTAGTCAGCTACTCAGTCAGTCAGTCAGTCAGTCAGTCAGTCAGTCAGTCAGTCAGTCAGTCAGTCAGTCAGTCAGTCAGTCAGTCAGTCAGTCAGTCAGTCAGTCAGTCAGTCAGTCAGTCAGTCAGTCAGTCAGTCAGTCAGTCAGTCAGTCAGTCAGTCAGTCAGTCAGTCAGTCTGCCAGTAGGTCAGCCAGTCAGTCAGTAGGTCATTCTGTCAGTCTGTGGGTCAGCCAGTCCGTCATTAGGTCATTCAGCAGTCATAAGGTCAGTCAGTCAGTCAGTCAGTCAGTCAGCTAGTCAGTCAGCTAGTCAGCTAGTTAGTCAGCTAGTCACTCAGTCTGTCAGACAGCTAGTCACTCAGTAGGTTGGTCAGTCAGTCGGTCTTACCGTCGGTCGGTCAGTCAGTCACTCAGTCTGTCAGACAGCTAGTCACTCAGTCTGTCAGACATCTACTCACTCAGTCAGTCAGTATGTCAGCCAGTCAGTCAGTCAGTAAATCAGTCAGTCAGTCACAGTCAGTGAGTCAGTCACAGTAAGTGAGTCAGTCACAGTCAGTGAGTCACTCAGTGAGTCAGTCACAGTCAGTGAGTCAGTCTGTGAGTCAGTCAGTCATTCAGTCAGTAGGTCAGTCAGTCTGTCTCTCAGTCAGTAGGTCAGTCTGTCAGTAGGTCTTTCAGTAGGTCAGTCATTTGGTCGATCGATCAGTCAGTCAGTTAGTCAGTCTGCCAGTAGGTCAGCCAGTCAGTCAGTAGGTCATTCTGTCAGTCAGTGGGTCAGCCAGTCCGTCATTAGGTCATTCAGCAGTCACTAGGTCAGCCAATCTGTAAGTCAGTCAGTTAGTTGGTCAGTCAGCTAATCACTCAGACTGTAAGACAGCTAGTCACTCAGTCTGTCAGACAGCTAGTCACCCAGTCAGTCAGTCAGTCAGACAGCTAGTCACTCAGTCTGTCAGACAGCTAGTCACTCAGTCAGTCAGTAGGTCAGCCAGTCAGTCAGTCAGTAGGTCAACCAAATAGCAGGTCAAGAGATCAGTCAGTCAGTCAGTAGATCAGCCAGTCAGTCAGTAGGTCAATTTGTCATTCAGTGGGTCAGTCAGTCTGTCTTTAGGTCATCAAGTCTGTCAGTCAGCCAGTCACTCAGTAGGTCAGTCAGTTGCTCAGCCTGTCATTCACTGAGCCAGTCAGTCAGTCACTGAGTCAGTCAGTCTGTCGGTGGGTGGGTCAGTCACTGAGTCAGTCAGTCTGTCGGTGGGTGGGTCGGTCTGTGGGTGGGTCGGTCTGTGGGTGGGTCAGTCGGTCGGTCGGTCGGTCGGTCGGTCGGTCGGTCGGTCGGTCGGTCGGTCGGGTCGGGTCGGGTCGGGTCGGGTCGGGTCGGGTCGGGTCGGGTCGGGTCGGGTCGGGTCGGGTCGGGTCGGGTCGGGTCGGGTCGGTCGGTCGGTCGGTCGGTCGGTCGGTCGGTCGGTCGGTCGGTCAGTCAGTCAGTCAGTCAGTCAGTCAGTCAGTCAGTCAGTCAGTCAGTCAGTCAGTCAGTTAGTCAGTCAGTCAGTCAGTCAGTTAGTCAGTTAGTCAGCTACTCAGTCAGTCAGTCAGTCAGTCAGTCAGTCAGTCAGTCAGTCAGTCAGTCAGTCAGTCAGTCAGTCAGTCAGTCAGTCAGTCAGTCAGTCAGTCAGTCAGTCAGTCAGTCAGTCAGTCAGTCAGTCAGTCAGTCAGTCAGTCAGTCAGTCAGTCAGTCAGTCAGTCAGTCAGTCAGTCAGTCAGTCAGTCAGTCAGTCAGTCAGTCTGCCAGTAGGTCAGCCAGTCAGTCAGTAGGTCATTCTGTCAGTCTGTGGGTCAGCCAGTCCGTCATTAGGTCATTCAGCAGTCATAAGGTCAGTCAGTCAGTCAGTCAGTCAGTCAGCTAGTCAGTCAGCTAGTCAGCTAGTTAGTCAGCTAGTCACTCAGTCTGTCAGACAGCTAGTCACCCAGTAGGTTGGTCAGTCAGTCGGTCTTACCGTCGGTCGGTCAGTCAGTCACTCAGTCTGTCAGACAGCTAGTCACTCAGTCTGTCAGACATCTACTCACTCAGTCAGTCAGTATGTCAGCCAGTCAGTCAGTCAGTAAATCAGTCAGTCAGTCACAGTCAGTGAGTCAGTCACAGTAAGTGAGTCAGTCACAGTCAGTGAGTCAGTCAGTGAGTCAGTCACAGTTAGTGAGTCAGTCTGTGAGTCAGTCAGTCAGTCAGTCAGTAGGTCAGTCAGTCTGTCTCTCAGTCAGTAGGTCAGTCTGTCAGTAGGTCTTTCAGTAGGTCAGTCATTTGGTCGATCGATCAGTCAGTCAGTTAGTCAGTCTGCCAGTAGGTCAGCCAGTCAGTCAGTAGGTCATTCTGTCAGTCAGTGGGTCAGCCAGTCCGTCATTAGGTCATTCAGCAGTCACTAGGTCAGCCAATCTGTAAGTCAGTCAGTTAGTTGGTCAGTCAGCTAATCACTCAGACTGTAAGACAGCTAGTCACTCAGTCTGTCAGACAGCTAGTCACCCAGTCAGTCAGTCAGACAGCTAGTCACTCAGTCTGTCAGACAGCTAGTCACTCAGTCAGTCAGTAGGTCAGCCAGTCAGTCAGTCAGTAGGTCAACCAGTTAGCAGGTCAAGAGATCAGTCAGTCAGTCAGTAGATCAGCCAGTCAGTCAGTAGGTCAATTTGTCATTCAGTGGGTCAGTCAGTCTGTCTTTAGGTCATCAAGTCTGTCAGTCAGCCAGTCACTCAGTAGGTCAGTCAGTTGCTCAGCCTGTCATTCACTGAGCCAGTCAGTCAGTCACTGAGTCAGTCAGTCTGTCGGTGGGTGGGTCAGTCACTGAGTCAGTCAGTCTGTCGGTGGGTGGGTCGGTCTGTGGGTGGGTCGGTCTGTGGGTGGGTCAGTCGGTCGGTCGGTCGGTCGGTCGGTCGGTAGGTCGGTCGGTCGGTCGGGTCGGGTCGGGTCGGGTCGGGTCGAGTCGGGTTGGGTCGGGTCGGGTCGGGTCGGGTCGGGTCGGTCGGTCGGTCGGTCGGTCGGTCGGTCGGTCGGTCGGTCGGTCGGTCGGTCGGTCGGTCGGTCGGTCGGTCGGTCAGTCAGTCAGTCAGTCAGTCAGTCAGTCAGTCAGTCAGTCAGTCAGTCAGTTAGTCAGTCAGTCAGTCAGTCAGTTAGTCAGTTAGTCAGCTACTCAGTCAGTCAGTCAGTCAGTCAGTCAGTCAGTCAGTCAGTCAGTCAGTCAGTCAGTCAGTCAGTCAGTCAGTCAGTCAGTCAGTCAGTCAGTCAGTCAGTCAGTCAGTCAGTCAGTCAGCTAGTCAGTCAGTCAGTCAGTCTGCCAGTAGGTCAGCCAGTCAGTCAGTAGGTCATTCTGTCAGTCTGTGGGTCAGCCAGTCCGTCATTAGGTCATTCAGCAGTCATAAGGTCAGTCAGTCAGTCAGTCAGTCAGTCAGCTAGTCAGTCAGCTAGTCAGCTAGTTAGTCAGCTAGTCACTCAGTCTGTCAGACAGCTAGTCACTCAGTAGGTTGGTCAGTCAGTCGGTCTTACCGTCGGTCGGTCAGTCAGTCACTCAGTCTGTCAGACAGCTAGTCACTCAGTCTGTCAGACATCTACTCACTCAGTCAGTCAGTATGTCAGCCAGTCAGTCAGTCAGTAAATCAGTCAGTCAGTCACAGTCAGTGAGTCAGTCACAGTAAGTGAGTCAGTCACAGTCAGTGAGTCAGTCAGTCATTCAGTCAGTAGGTCAGTCAGTCTGTCTCTTAGTCAGTAGGTCAGTCTGTCAGTAGGTCTTTCAGTAGGTCAGTCATTTGGTCGATCGATCAGTCAGTCAGTTAGTCAGTCTGCCAGTAGGTCAGCCAGTCAGTCAGTAGGTCATTCTGTCAGTCAGTGGGTCAGCCAGTCCGTCATTAGGTCATTCAGCAGTCACTAGGTCAGCCAATCTGTAAGTCAGTCAGTTAGTTGGTCAGTCAGCTAATCACTCAGACTGTAAGACAGCTAGTCACTCAGTCTGTCAGACAGCTAGTCACCCAGTCAGTCAGTCAGACAGCTAGTCACTCAGTCTGTCAGACAGCTAGTCACTCAGTCAGTCAGTAGGTCAGCCAGTCAGTCAGTCAGTAGGTCAACCAGTTAGCAGGTCAAGAGATCAGTCAGTCAGTCAGTAGATCAGCCAGTCAGTCAGTAGGTCAATTTGTCATTCAGTGGGTCAGTCAGTCTGTCGTTAGGTCATCAAGTCTGTCAGTCAGCCAGTCACTCAGTAGGTCAGTCAGTTGCTCAGCCTGTCATTCACTGAGCCAGTCAGTCAGTCACTGAGTCAGTCAGTCTGTCGGTGGGTGGGTCAGTCACTGAGTCAGTCAGTCTGTCGGTGGGTGGGTCGGTCTGTGGGTGGGTCGGTCTGTGGGTGGGTCAGTCGGTCGGTCGGTCGGTCGGTCGGGTCGGGTCGGGTCGGGTCGGGTCGGGTCGGGTCGGGTCGGGTCGGGTCGGGTCGGGTCGGGTCGGGTCGGGTCGGGTCGGTCGGTCGGTCGGTCGGTCGGTCGGTCGGTCGGTCGGTCGGTCGGTCGGTCGGTCGGTCGGTCGGTCAGTCAGTCAGTCAGTCAGTCAGTCAGTCAGTCAGTCAGTCAGTCAGTCAGTCAGTCAGTTAGTCAGTCAGTCAGTCAGTCAGTTAGTCAGTTAGTGAGCTACTCAGTCAGTCAGTCAGTCAGTCAGTCAGTCAGTCAGTCAGTCAGTCAGTCAGTCAGTCAGTCAGTCAGTCAGTAAGTCAGTCAGTCAGTCAGTCAGTCTGCCAGTAGGTCAGCCAGTCAGTCAGTAGGTCAGTCAGTCAGTCAGTAGGTCATTCTGTCAGTCTGTGGGTCAGCCAGTCCGTCATTAGGTCATTCAGCAGTCATAAGGTCAGTCAGTCAGTCAGTCAGTCAGTCAGCTAGTCAGTCAGCTAGTCAGCTAGTTAGTCAGCTAGTCACTCAGTCTGTCAGACAGCTAGTCACTCAGTAGGTTGGTCAGTCAGTCGGTCTTACCGTCGGTCGGTCAGTCAGTCACTCAGTCTGTCAGACAGCTAGTCACTCAGTCTGTCAGACATCTACTCACTCAGTCAGTCAGTATGTCAGCCAGTCAGTCAGTCAGTAAATCAGTCAGTCAGTCACAGTCAGTGAGTCAGTCACAGTAAGTGAGTCAGTCACAGTCAGTGAGTCAGTCAGTGAGTCAGTCACAGTCAGTGAGTCAGTCTGTGAGTCAGTCAGTCATTCAGTCAGTAGGTCAGTCAGTCTGTCTCTCAGTCAGTAGGTCAGTCTGTCAGTAGGTCTTTCAGTAGGTCAGTCATTTGGTCGATCGATCAGTCAGTCAGTTAGTCAGTCTGCCAGTAGGTCAGCCAGTCAGTCAGTAGGTCATTCTGTCAGTCAGTGGGTCAGCCAGTCCGTCATTAGGTCATTCAGCAGTCACTAGGTCAGCCAATCTGTAAGTCAGTCAGTTAGTTGGTCAGTCAGCTAATCACTCAGACTGTAAGACAGCTAGTCACTCAGTCTGTCAGACAGCTAGTCACCCAGTCAGTCAGTCAGACAGCTAGTCACTCAGTCTGTCAGACAGCTAGTCACTCAGTCAGTCAGTAGGTCAGCCAGTCAGTCAGTCAGTAGGTCAACCAGTTAGCAGGTCAAGAGATCAGTCAGTCAGTCAGTAGATCAGCCAGTCAGTCAGTAGGTCAATTTGTCATTCAGTGGGTCAGTCAGTCTGTCTTTAGGTCATCAAGTCTGTCAGTCAGCCAGTCACTCAGTAGGTCAGTCAGTTGCTCAGCCTGTCATTCACTGAGCCAGTCAGTCAGTCACTGAGTCAGTCAGTCTGTCGGTGGGTGGGTCAGTCACTGAGTCAGTCAGTCTGTCGGTGGGTGGGTCGGTCTGTGGGTGGGTCGGTCTGTGGGTGGGTCAGTCCGGTCGGTCGGTCGGTCGGTCGGTCGGTCGGTAGGTCGGTCGGTCGGTCGGGTCGGGTCGGGTCGGGTCGGTCGGGTCGGGTCGGGTTGGGTCGGGTCGGGTCGGGTCGGGTCGGGTCGGTCGGTCGGTCGGTCGGTCGGTCGGTCGGTCGGTCGGTCGGTCGGTCGGTCGGTCGGTCGGTCGGTCGGTCGGTCGGTCGGTCAGTCAGTCAGTCAGTCAGTCAGTCAGTCAGTCAGTCAGTCAGTCAGTCAGTCAGTCAGTCAGTTAGTCAGTCAGTCAGTCAGTCAGTTAGTCAGTTAGTCAGCTACTCAGTCAGTCAGTCAGTCAGTCAGTCAGTCAGTCAGTCAGTCAGTCAGTCAGTCAGTCAGTCAGTCAGTCAGTCAGTCAGTCAGTCAGTCAGTCAGTCAGTCAGTCAGTCAGTCAGTCAGTCTGCCAGTAGGTCAGCCAGTCAGTCAGTAGGTCATTCTGTCAGTCTGTGGGTCAGCCAGTCCGTCATTAGGTCATTCAGCAGTCATAAGGTCAGTCAGTCAGTCAGTCAGTCAGTCAGCTAGTCAGTCAGCTAGTCAGCTAGTTAGTCAGCTAGTCACTCAGTCTGTCAGACAGCTAGTCACTCAGTAGGTTGGTCAGTCAGTCGGTCTTACCGTCGGTCGGTCAGTCAGTCACTCAGTCTGTCAGACAGCTAGTCACTCAGTCTGTCAGACATCTACTCACTCAGTCAGTCAGTATGTCAGCCAGTCAGTCAGTCAGTAAATCAGTCAGTCAGTCACAGTCAGTGAGTCAGTCACAGTAAGTGAGTCAGTCACAGTCAGTGAGTCAGTCAGTGAGTCAGTCACAGTCAGTGAGTCAGTCTGTGAGTCAGTCAGTCATTCAGTCAGTAGGTCAGTCAGTCTGTCTCTCAGTCAGTAGGTCAGTCTGTCAGTAGGTCTTTCAGTAGGTCAGTCATTTGGTCGATCGATCAGTCAGTCAGTTAGTCAGTCTGCCAGTAGGTCAGCCAGTCAGTCAGTAGGTCATTCTGTCAGTCAGTGGGTCAGCCAGTCCGTCATTAGGTCATTCAGCAGTCACTAGGTCAGCCAATCTGTAAGTCAGTCAGTTAGTTGGTCAGTCAGCTAATCACTCAGACTGTAAGACAGCTAGTCACTCAGTCTGTCAGACAGCTAGTCACCCAGTCAGTCAGTCAGACAGCTAGTCACTCAGTCTGTCAGACAGCTAGTCACTCAGTCAGTCAGTAGGTCAGCCAGTCAGTCAGTCAGTAGGTCAACCAGTTAGCAGGTCAAGAGATCAGTCAGTCAGTCAGTAGATCAGCCAGTCAGTCAGTAGGTCAATTTGTCATTCAGTGGGTCAGTCAGTCTGTCTTTAGGTCATCAAGTCTGTCAGTCAGCCAGTCACTCAGTAGGTCAGTCAGTTGCTCAGCCTGTCCTTCACTGAGCCAGTCAGTCAGTCACTGAGTCAGTCAGTCTGTCGGTGGGTGGGTCAGTCACTGAGTCAGTCAGTCTGTCGGTGGGTGGGTCGGTCTGTGGGTGGGTCGGTCTGTGGGTGGGTCAGTCGGTCGGTCGGTCGGTCGGTCGGTCGGTAGGTCGGTCGGTCGGTCGGGTCGGGTCGGGTCGGGGTCGGGTCGGGTCGGGTCGGGTCGGGTCGGGTTGGGTCGGGTCGGGTCGGGTCGGGTCGGGTCGGTCGGTCGGTCGGTCGGTCGGTCGGTCGGTCGGTCGGTCGGTCGGTCGGTCGGTCGGTCGGTCGGTCGGTCGGTCGGTCGGTCGGTCGGTCAGTCAGTCAGTCAGTCAGTCAGTCAGTCAGTCAGTCAGTCAGTCAGTCAGTCAGTCAGTCAGTTAGTCAGTCAGTCAGTCAGTCAGTTAGTCAGTTAGTCAGCTACTCAGTCAGTCAGTCAGTCAGTCAGTCAGTCAGTCAGTCAGTCAGTCAGTCAGTCAGTCAGTCAGTCAGTCAGTCAGTCAGTCAGTCAGTCAGTCAGTCAGTCAGTCAGTCAGTCAGTCAGTCTGCCAGTAGGTCAGCCAGTCAGTCAGTAGGTCATTCTGTCAGTCTGTGGGTCAGCCAGTCCGTCATTAGGTCATTCAGCAGTCATAAGGTCAGTCAGTCAGTCAGTCAGTCAGTCAGCTAGTCAGTCAGCTAGTCAGCTAGTTAGTCAGCTAGTCACTCAGTCTGTCAGACAGCTAGTCACTCAGTAGGTTGGTCAGTCAGTCGGTCTTACCGTCGGTCGGTCAGTCAGTCACTCAGTCTGTCAGACAGCTAGTCACTCAGTCTGTCAGACATCTACTCACTCAGTCAGTCAGTATGTCAGCCAGTCAGTCAGTCAGTAAATCAGTCAGTCAGTCACAGTCAGTGAGTCAGTCACAGTAAGTGAGTCAGTCACAGTCAGTGAGTCAGTCAGTGAGTCAGTCACAGTCAGTGAGTCAGTCTGTGAGTCAGTCAGTCATTCAGTCAGTAGGTCAGTCAGTCTGTCTCTCAGTCAGTAGGTCAGTCTGTCAGTAGGTCTTTCAGTAGGTCAGTCATTTGGTCGATCGATCAGTCAGTCAGTTAGTCAGTCTGCCAGTAGGTCAGCCAGTCAGTCAGTAGGTCATTCTGTCAGTCAGTGGGTCAGCCAGTCCGTCATTAGGTCATTCAGCAGTCACTAGGTCAGCCAATCTGTAAGTCAGTCAGTTAGTTGGTCAGTCAGCTAATCACTCAGACTGTAAGACAGCTAGTCACTCAGTCTGTCAGACAGCTAGTCACCCAGTCAGTCAGTCAGTCAGACAGCTAGTCACTCAGTCTGTCAGACAGCTAGTCACTCAGTCAGTCAGGAGGTCAGCCAGTCAGTCAGTCAGTAGGTCAACCAGTTAGCAGGTCAAGAGATCAGTCAGTCAGTCAGTAGATCAGCCAGTCAGTCAGTAGGTCAATTTGTCATTCAGTGGGTCAGTCAGTCTGTCTTTAGGTCATCAAGTCTGTCAGTCAGCCAGTCACTCAGTAGGTCAGTCAGTTGCTCAGCCTGTCATTCACTGAGCCAGTCAGTCAGTCACTGAGTCAGTCAGTCTGTCGGTGGGTGGGTCAGTCACTGAGTCAGTCAGTCTGTCGGTGGGTGGGTCGGTCTGTGGGTGGGTCGGTCTGTGGGTGGGTCAGTCGGTCGGTCGGTCGGTCGGTCGGTCGGTCGGGTCGGGTCGGGTCGGGTCGGGTCGGGTCGGGTCGGGTCGGGTCGGGTCGGGTCGGGTCGGGTCGGGTCGGGTCGGTCGGTCGGTCGGTCGGTCGGTCGGTCGGTCGGTCGGTCGGTCGGTCGGTCGGTCGGTCGGTCGGTCGGTCAGTCAGTCAGTCAGTCAGTCAGTCAGTCAGTCAGTCAGTTAGTCAGTCAGTCAGTCAGTCAGTTAGTCAGTTAGTCAGCTACTCAGTCAGTCAGTCAGTCAGTCAGTCAGTCAGTCAGTCAGTCAGTCAGTCAGTCAGTCAGTCAGTCAGTCAGTCAGTCAGTCAGTCAGTCAGTCAGTCAGTCAGTCAGTCAGTCAGTCTGCCAGTAGGTCAGCCAGTCAGTCAGTAGGTCATTCTGTCAGTCTGTGGGTCAGCCAGTCCGTCATTAGGTCATTCAGCAGTCATAAGGTCAGTCAGTCAGTCAGTCAGTCAGTCAGCTAGTCAGTCAGCTAGTCAGCTAGTTAGTCAGCTAGTCACTCAGTCTGTCAGACATCTAGTCACTCAGTAGGTTGGTCAGTCAGTCGGTCTTACCGTCGGTCGGTCAGTCAGTCACTCAGTCTGTCAGACAGCTAGTCACTCAGTCTGTCAGACATCTACTCACTCAGTCAGTCAGTATGTCAGCCAGTCAGTCAGTCAGTAAATCAGTCAGTCAGTCACAGTCAGTGAGTCAGTCACAGTAAGTGAGTCAGTCACAGTCAGTGAGTCAGTCAGTGAGTCAGTCACAGTCAGTGAGTCAGTCTGTGAGTCAGTCAGTCATTCAGTCAGTAGGTCAGTCAGTCTGTCTCTCAGTCAGTAGGTCAGTCTGTCAGTAGGTCTTTCAGTAGGTCAGTCATTTGGTCGATCGATCAGTCAGTCAGTTAGTCAGTCTGCCAGTAGGTCAGCCAGTCAGTCAGTAGGTCATTCTGTCAGTCAGTGGGTCAGCCAGTCCGTCATTAGGTCATTCAGCAGTCACTAGGTCAGCCAATCTGTAAGTCAGTCAGTTAGTTGGTCAGTCAGCTAATCACTCAGACTGTAAGACAGCTAGTCACTCAGTCTGTCAGACAGCTAGTCACCCAGTCAGTCAGTCAGACAGCTAGTCACTCAGTCTGTCAGACAGCTAGTCACTCAGTCAGTCAGTAGGTCAGCCAGTCAGTCAGTCAGTAGGTCAACCAGTTAGCAGGTCAAGAGATCAGTCAGTCAGTCAGTAGATCAGCCAGTCAGTCAGTAGGTCAATTTGTCATTCAGTGGGTCAGTCAGTCTGTCTTTAGGTCATCAAGTCTGTCAGTCAGCCAGTCACTCAGTAGGTCAGTCAGTTGCTCAGCCTGTCATTCACTGAGCCAGTCAGTCAGTCACTGAGTCAGTCAGTCTGTCGGTGGGTGGGTCAGTCACTGAGTCAGTCAGTCTGTCGGTGGGTGGGTCGGTCTGTGGGTGGGTCGGTCTGTGGGTGGGTCAGTCGGTCGGTCGGTCGGTCGGTCGGTCGGTCGGTCGGGTCGGGTCGGGTCGGGTCGGGTCGGGTCGGGTCGGGTCGGGTCGGGTCGGGTCGGTCGGTCGGTCGGTCGGTCGGTCGGTCGGTCGGTCGGTCGGTCGGTCGGTCGGTCGGTCGGTCGGTCGGTCGGTCAGTCAGTCAGTCAGTCAGTCAGTCAGTCAGTCAGTCAGTCAGTCAGTCAGTCAGTCAGTCAGTCAGTTAGTCAGTCAGTCAGTCAGTCAGTTAGTCAGTTAGTCAGCTACTCAGTCAGTCAGTCAGTCAGTCAGTCAGTCAGTCAGTCAGTCAGTCAGTCAGTCAGTCAGTCAGTCAGTCAGTCAGTCAGTCAGTCAGTCAGTCTGCCAGTAGGTCAGCCAGTCAGTCAGTAGGTCAGCCAGTCAGTCAGTAGGTCATTATGTCAGTCTGTGGGTCAGCCAGTCCGTCATTAGGTCATTCAGCAGTCATAAGGTCAGTCAGTCAGTCAGTCAGTCAGCTAGTCAGTCAGCTAGTCAGCTAGTTAGTCAGCTAGTCACTCAGTCTGTCAGACAGCTAGTCACTCAGTAGGTTGGTCAGTCAGTCGGTCTTACCGTCGGTCGGTCAGTCAGTCACTCAGTCTGTCAGACAGCTAGTCACTCAGTCTGTCAGACATCTACTCACTCAGTCAGTCAGTATGTCAGCCAGTCAGTCAGTCAGTAAATCAGTCAGTCAGTCACAGTCAGTGAGTCAGTCACAGTAAGTGAGTCAGTCACAGTCAGTGAGTCAGTCAGTGAGTCAGTCACAGTCAGTGAGTCAGTCTGTGAGTCAGTCAGTCATTCAGTCAGTAGGTCAGTCAGTCTGTCTCTCAGTCAGTAGGTCAGTCTGTCAGTAGGTCTTTCAGTAGGTCAGTCATTTGGTCGATCGATCAGTCAGTCAGTTAGTCAGTCTGCCAGTAGGTCAGCCAGTCAGTCAGTAGGTCATTCTGTCAGTCAGTGGGTCAGCCAGTCCGTCATTAGGTCATTCAGCAGTCACTAGGTCAGCCAATCTGTAAGTCAGTCAGTTAGTTGGTCAGTCAGCTAATCACTCAGACTGTAAGACAGCTAGTCACTCAGTCTGTCAGACAGCTAGTCACCCAGTCAGTCAGTCAGACAGCTAGTCACTCAGTCTGTCAGACAGCTAGTCACTCAGTCAGTCAGTAGGTCAGCCAGTCAGTCAGTCAGTAGGTCAACCAGTTAGCAGGTCAAGAGATCAGTCAGTCAGTCAGTAGATCAGCCAGTCAGTCAGTAGGTCAATTTGTCATTCAGTGGGTCAGTCAGTCTGTCTTTAGGTCATCAAGTCTGTCAGTCAGCCAGTCACTCAGTAGGTCAGTCAGTTGCTCAGCCTGTCATTATCTGAGCCAGTCAGTCAGTCACTGAGTCAGTCAGTCTGTCGGTGGGTGGGTCAGTCACTGAGTCAGTCAGTCTGTCGGTGGGTGGGTCGGTCTGTGGGTGGGTCGGTCTGTGGGTGGGTCAGTCGGTCGGTCGGTCGGTCGGTCGGTCGGTCGGTCGGTAGGTCGGTCGGTCGGTCGGGTCGGGTCGGGTCGGGTCGGGTCGGGTCGGGTCGGGTTGGGTCGGGTCGGGTCGGGTCGGGTCGGGTCGGTTGGTCGGTCGGTCGGTCGGTCGGTCGGTCGGTCGGTCGGTCGGTCGGTCGGTCGGTCGGTCGGTCAGTCA
>CAVMGG010000106.1:0-121566 GCA_963680895.1 Fragum sueziense
TTTTTCCAATTCCTATTCTTCCTGTTAGGTTTCTTCCGTGACTTTGACTTTGGTTTAAGAGCAGACTTTGTCCCAGGTTTGGGTTTTGCAGTGGTGACTGAAACATTACATAAATTTAACACTTTCCTAAAGGGCAAAATTTTGGACTGGGACTGTTCTAATTTGAAAACTGCTGCAGATGACAAAATGGATTTTGATAAAAACAGGATTTGTGTATAATATAGCAAAGAAAACACTGAGGCAAGAGGAGAAAAGTCTGATTATCAGCATATTATTCTTTTGTCTCAATGTTTTATCAAGTCTTTCTTTCTATTAGGGATTTCAAAACCCTGTCTTGTTTGGGAAAGGGTTAAAATTGAAAATATGGAAAACATTATGGTTCCTCAAGACAACAAGAAACAAGAGCCGTCATAGACGGATTATGCTCCCCGAATAAGTGTTTGTCACAAAAAAACCTATCATACATTAAGCCCCCTTTTCCCATGACAGATTTTTTGTACACTCATTATTTATAGAATATAGTCTAGAACATCTCATTCATCACATAAGTACGAAATTTCATTAAATTCTGCCCATTAGATGAAGAGAAATTAGACAAAAACTAATTTTTACATTAAGGCCCCTTTTTCCATGACGCAGCCTCAAATCAAGAAACAGAGAAATAGGTTCCTAGGGATTGACCCCAGGAGTTCACCTATGAAGTTTCATTGAATTTGGTCTTTGGGATGCCGAGATCTGGCTGTGGACGGACGGACGGAAGGACGGACGGAAGGACAGCGTGGCGACTATATCGTCCCTTGACAGCCAGAAGTGGCTATCAGCAGTTAAGATTTAACTGCTGATAGCCACTTCTGGCTGTCAAGGGACCATATGCTCCCCCGAAATTTTTTCGGGGAGCATAAAAACATTTCTGTTTCAGAATCACATATGATTAAGATGTGTTTGTGAAACACTGAAGCCCACACACTTCAAATCAATCATCACATTTTTTTTAAAATACTTCATATGATCTTTTATCTTCGACCTTGATGTCAACAGACAGAGAAATGGAAAATGGAAAATTTCATTCCAAATGTTGAAAATGTTTTCTACAACATCTTTAAATTTTGAGAAGTCTGAGATTTTGTTGTCAGGTAATAGATTAATGGCAATCTTGAATGCCTCTTCCCAAATTTTCAAACAAGATAGTGTAGTGTATACCTGCTGGAGCATGTTGTTTCTCATAGTCGCTGAAGTCTGGATGATCTTGTGATGACAGATAGCAGGTGGACGTAGAGTTGACAAACTTGAAGTATTTACACTGGATCTTCTTCTCATCAAGGCATGCTTTAGCGCATGAGTCTAGAGAGAAAGCCTTCTTCTGTTGTATAGGCGACCCTGCATCTTTACCATGTGAAATACCTAGTCATAGAACAAAATGAAAAATTAAATTCAAACAAATCTGTATAATTTAACTCTGAGTTTCCCAGACCACATAGGAAGAGGCCAGTCAAATATTCCGTTTACCAGATCAGTATCATCAGATTTTGTTACAAATTTATGAGGAAGAGTCCTTGGACCCACTTGCTCCCAAAACAATGAGTCCAATTTTGAAACATAGGAGTCTTTGAAAGCCAACGTTGATTACACATTGAAAATGTTAGCATTCTGGGACTCACTGAATATTTTTCATTGAGTCCTGAGAAAAAAATGTGAGTCAGGGACTCGGGACTCGCAGGTAACAAAATCCCTGCGGCAGAAGGCATTCAGAGATTGCTGCAAGATTTTAGACTTGTCCATATTCAAAGGTAAAGACGACAACAATTCATGGTCTATCCTGGTTTATGGACTAAGCTTTTTCTACTGATGGGCCATTGGCCCCCAAACCAATGTTTCCAAACTGATCATTTTTAGTATTTGAAGTATTCCTATGATGTCCATGGTCAACAAGGGAAAACCAAAAGGTTTCAACATTCGAGTGACATCCCCAGTAGCAAAGTGTACTGGCTGGCGACAAATTCTCGCAGCGTACCAGCTGAATTCTCGCCAACTAACCCATTTCATGGTAAAGACTGAAAAGAGTCCTTCCCAACATACAAGTTAAGTTGACTTTAACTTCTTTCATTCCGAAAATAAATCATATTAAACTATATCCCGTCTCTACTGTGATGTGGACAGTGGTATAGTTGGCGAGAACTAGCTGCTATATCATAGACACAAACTTGATGATGGGTATTCAGAGTTAAAAAAAAAACCCAAATGGGGGTTTTGCACCCCCAAAATTGAATCTTGCACCCCCTATTTTTGCAGGCAGCCTTCTATGCCTCATGTAGAGGGGGTGCAAGTATGCTGTAAAATGACTGTTTTCACCCCCAGATTTAAAAATCAGTGGGAACCCTGGTATTGGTTTGTGACTACGAGTACACCCTCTCCCTTCTTTGGAGCAAGTAAAAAAAGTGGAAAACACATTTTCTTGCATAAAATTTTGAATACCAACATATCTAATCAGAGGTAAATCTCATAAAAACATATTCCATGACACAAATTCGGTTATAAAGTATCAGCAAGAATTGTTTTCAATTTTTTCTTAAAACAGAAAATTCATGTCAAGTTGAATAAAATGGGTGGGTACTCCGCTTCAAAATTAAATTGATCTTTATTTGAAAGTGATTTCTACTTCTACTTCATACTGCTTCACAATCAAGCATGATTATAGCAGGGATAAAGATTAGCAGGGGCCCAGTCGCCCATGGCCCCTAGAATTTGGGCTGGGCCCCTGAATATTTAGAGAAAATGCCCATACCCTTAATGTTAAGAATCAAATTTTGCTATTCTGGGCCCCTAAGTTAAAATTGTCAGTCTTTATCCGTGATTATAGTTATACTAAGCAGGCGCGTTGTCTGGGAATAGAGGTTGAAAAATGTTACATGCATCTTAAAATGGTATTTACAGATAAAAGAAGTTACAGATTCAGTTTAAAAGTTGGAAGATAAAAGATAACATAAAAGTACTGTTAGTATTAGGCTAGATTTCAACATAAAACTACACTAGATTGACAGAAAAATGATTAACATGTTGTCAAGTAACAGTCTTACTACATTCCATAGCTTTATTTTAAAGTTTGATATGCCAAACTTGCTGGAATGAATCATTCCAGCACCTGATCCATTGCAGCAAATAGGAAGGAATTGTAACCGAAACTAAGATCAAAATTCAAAAAGGTTTTGGTTACATTATTGCAACTAGGCGAGAACTGGGTACACGGTGAGAATTGGTCCCAAGCCAGTACTTATTAAACTTTCCATCAGCCCACACATTTGGTGTGAAATTTGGTGTGAAATTCATGGGAAAAGTGTCATGAAAAAAGAGCAGAGGATGTAAGGGTTTCTTGCTCTGCAGGGGTCTTGCTACCAATTTTTGTTTGGGGCCAGGGGCCAGTGAAATTGGGAAAAATAGCGTTGTTTTTACCTAAATTGGGAAAAACTAAAAAAAGTTTGTATTCATACTGTCACACTGTTTCAGCTGCAAATTAGAGTGTAGTGGTGTAAAATGCATTTGTACATACTCTTGTTTAAGAATCTACTCTAAAACTGTCTTCAAACTGTTTGTAAATGAAGATGAGGTCTTAACTTGGGGCATTCTGGGTCCTCATTGGGAATTTTCAACAGAGAATTGGGAAAAAAAGATAGTTTTTGCCATTGGGAATGGGGCCCAATAACGGCCCCAAATTTTGGCAAGCGAGACCCTAATCCGAGTCTTCTCTGATGTAAATACGCTCTTTGATATTTTGATTTTTCGCTATTTACATCAGAGAGCGTTGCTCTTTGAAAACAGCGGAAAGTTCGGTAACGTTACAAGTAACTTGAAGCTTTGTTTTTGTGTATCATATCGAATCACTCGGTAAAACACTGTAGGGTATAGATCAATAAATCATTTTTTGTCATACCTGACCAAAAATTTCAGATCAAATCGGCCTGCTGGATGAGTATAACCTTTGGTTTTGAATGGGAGGTCAAGGTAAACAAAGGCTGCTCAGGTGAGGGTTGTTGCAAAACATTGCCTATTAACCTTTTAGAAATACTTTTTGGTCGTAATTTTTTCAGCAGTCATAACAATAAATGGTTCATTTATCGATATAATCAGGGGTTTTAACGATAGCGTTTAAGATCGGACGGTGAACGATGCGCAACAATTTGTTCAAAGAGCAACGCTCTCTGATGTAAATAGCGAAAAATCAAAATATCAAAGAGCGTATTTACATCAGAGAAGACTCGGATTAGCGAGACCCCTGCTCTGGTTTTTAAATTGAGAAAAATATCACATAAATTTGTGGCATTTCTAATGATCCGACTTATTTTTCCACAAGCAAAAATTTAAAAGGGGTACCCCAGGGATCTGTACTGGGGCCTCTTTTATTTATCCTTTTTATTAATGATATTCCTGAAGTAGTTAATAGTACCTGTCGGCTTTTCGCAGACGATACGAAACTTTATCGTGTATTACATTCCCAAGTAGACACAGAAATTTTACAAGATGACATTGAAAATATGTGCGACTGGAGCAACAAGTGGTTATTAAGATTTAATATTGACAAATGTAAAGTAATCCACTTTGGATGTGCCAATTTTACTCCGAATTATCAGATGTTTGACTCGGGCAACGTTTTTTCTGACATAAAAGAAGATGTTACAGAAAAAGACCTTGGAATCCAGTTTTCTTCAAACCTGACTTTTGACAGTCATATTAGTACTTTGATTAACAAAGTAAACAGCATTATTGGTCTTGTGAGAAGGAATTTCTCTTACATGGACGAACAACAATTTTTAACCCTTTATAAAGCCCTTATTAGGCCATATATCGATTATGGTGACATTATCTACTACCCATTCTTGAAGAAACATATTATATCTATTGAAAACTGTCAGAGAAGAGCCACCAAACTTGTGAAGGAAATCTCTCATCTGTCCTATGAGAAACGTCTTGAACACCTAAATTTGCCATCTTTAGTATACATAAGAAATCGTGGTGACATGATACAGCTATACAAATTGGCACATGGAATGGATGATCTTGATTTCACAACCTTTTTTGAATTGTCTTCTTCAACAAATAGAGGCCATAATCTCAAAATACAAAAACCCAGGGCAAACAGAAATATTCGTCTTCATTCTTTTTCTCACCGCGTTATCAACGATTGGAATTCTCTCCCAACTGATGTAGTGAATCCTTGATTGTGTTTAAGTGCTCATTAGATAAGTTGTGGCTGCATAAGCGTTTCAGTATAAGTGAGTGATTAATAGTGTATAGTCGTTTGTGCAAACCTCGCAGTACTTTAAACCTCGCGGCAATCAAAAGATTTACCATGGGGCAAAATTGTGTTATCGACGAGAATTATCCTCATGAGCGTTGATTAGCCTGATCTAAATCTTGACAGCTGACAGCAACTAGATGAAAAAAAATAACTAAATTGGTTAGCAAAACACATTTTCAGCGACGATACAAAGAAACTGACCTTTTCCAAAATTTGCTAATCCCCTGATATGAAATGGCTGGTGCAATAAATGCGCAAAGTGGAGGATATTTGCTGAATTTTGTGAATAATGTCTACCTTTTCTGCTTCTGTCAAATGTGGTTTCAAAATGGCAGATGACGCATCATTGATGACGTCACAGCTCTTCCAAATAAGGGAGTGGAATAAGGAGGCCCAGACAGAAGTTCAGAATGTGTGTCTAAGGTAGACTAAACTTAATAATTTCAAAACAGTTTTTTTTCAGACCTCCAAAGTAAAAAATTCTTATCACAAATTGTAGCTTATTCATTTTTTAAACATTTGTAAGTACACATATTTTTTTTAGACTGTTGAAGGGGCCCAGAAAGGGGTTTTCTTACTGAGAACTATCTAAATATTCTAAAGGTTTTGCGTTCAAAGCATTTTTTCCTGGGATCCATTTTGAACCTTTTTTTCTTTTTCACATTCATTGGATGTTGGAAAAATATGAAAATAAATTATATTATAATCTATATCTGACAAAAATATCCCTGCTGATATTCTGTGGTACACATTGGAGGGCCTCATATGAATACCGCGAGGTTTCCAAAATACCTATTTTTAGTAACTAGGTCAACATGCCTAAAGTCACGTGGCACAGAAATCAATATTATGCGGTACACGAAAAAAATCTCTGAGTAAATAAACTCAAGAGATGTTGATGCAACCATAGAGTAACAGAAATATTGAAAGTAAGGAGTTGTTCTGGAAAAAATTCATTCAGAGATGTTAGTACCGCGAGGTTCGCAAGGCCAATCCTATAATTTATAAAGAAGTATCAACGAATGTTAATAATAGCATACTCAGCTATCAGGGATTTTGTTACCTGCGAGTCCCGAGTCCCTGACTCATACTTTTTCTCAGGACTCATTGATTAATTATTTAGTGAGTCCCAGGATGCTAACATTTTCAATGTGTAATTGACATTGTCTTACAAAGAATTCGATATTTCAATTTTGGACTCATTGTTTTGGGAACTAGTGGGTCCCAGGACTCTTACGCATAAATTTGTAACAAAATCACTGAGCTATTAAACAGATAAAACCAGCTAAACCGGGCCGGAGACTGCGAGAAACCTGTATAGAGGGGAATAACAGACCTAAGGGGTCTACGAAGTTTCCCTACAGAACCAGGTAGAACCAGGTAAAGGCGGCTGGCAGCCAGGTCAGGACTTAGGAGAAAGGTGGTTTTGAAAAAAAAGATCTTCCATTCCAAAGTTGACAGACGTCAGTATGGAACAAACCAAGCTTCAACACAACAAATAAAATAAAGCTGATTATAAAATAAAGACTACAAATTGTAAAACAGTTACCAATTTGAATGAAGAAGATAAGAGTACAAAGCGATTTGAGAATAATCTTCATTTTGCACTCTTACAGACGAGTTTCAAACTTCATTTTTGACAGCCATCTTGAACTTCTTCCTCGAATTTGACATTTAGTGACGTCATACGTCATATATGACGTCATGCAAAATCTGGATTAGCACGTGCGCGTGTTGTGATGATTGCAATATTAATTGAAGCTTTTAGAGTATTGTTCGCGTAATTATTTTAAAAATGTGATGTTTCATCTTACGATACATATCATATATTCATGGAATTCTTCTTTTTTTGAAAATCTCAACATGTTTTCGTCTGCTATGCAGCTTACAAAGTGAATCTTACGACAAAACAAATCTAACGCGACCGTCGGTATGCGAAGTCCGAGGAATCCGAAGTTGTTTTGGACAAGTATGTTCTGGCCCAGAATCTTGAATAAAACTTGATTTCTCCACAATTACTGGTGTTTTAACCGTGCAACATGGGGGAAAAGACGGCCCCTACATCTCAGCTTCGCCTGGAATGGGTCTACGGCTACAGAGGCCACCAGTGTCGAAATAACCTCTTCTTTACTGGCAGTAAAGAGATCGCATATTTCGTTGCAGGAGTGGGCATTGTTTACAATCCCCGGGAACACAAGCAGCGATTCTTTCTTGGTCATGATGACGATATTTTATGGCAAGTCTCCATATTTGTCTTTCATTTAGACCTTATTGCAAAAAGTTGCTGATTCTCAACATGCAAAATGCACACTTTGTCCAAGACACCAAAAATTGGTCAAAGCGGCCCATAAATTAAACGATTTAACCAGACGAAAGCTTTCTATTATTCAAAATGAACTAATGAATAACTGTTTTGTTAGGTTCAGCTTGATTTTGATTAGCATTTAAGTATGCCATGTTTGCAGTACATGCTTGTGTATAGAAAGGTTCATGTTTTGTTCTCGAAAGAGCTGGTCGAATTGTTTTACCTTTTCCCATCTGCCTGTCTTTCTGAAGACTTCTCATGGAAACTTTTTGGGTTATTGTTATATAAAAACACGTGTTATTTCAGTTTGAATCCCCATCCAGACAAGAATCTTATAGCGACTGGACAGACAGGTAAAGCTCCCTGTATCTATGTGTGGGACAGCACTTCACTAGAAACACTCTCCATTCTAAAAGATGGGCATACAAATGGGGTTGGAGCAGTTGGTTTTGACAAGGATGGCAATGTAAGTGTGTTTTAATTCTCTTCATGAGTTGCAGCGGAGCCCGGATAGCTCAGTCGGTTATGTCGGAGTCTGTCAATCCAGGGGTCTCGAGTTCGAACCCCGGCTTGGCCAGTATCCATTCTGACATTTGACAAAAATCATTTAGCTCTCACCAATGGGTGTGAATCATCTATGTGAGAGAGCAGCTGGAGGCTCGGTTTGGATATTGTGGTTGTAATGGTGCGAGAAATACCAGGAACCCACGGTTAGGTGCTCCAGCCGCCGCGATATGACCATAGAAGTTGAAAACGGGGTAGAACCCCAATAAACTCAAACTCTTCATGAGTTGCAAAAATTACATAAATTGTGAATTTGTATCGTAATTATGTAAATGTAATTTTGAAAAATGTTAATATCAAAGACAGGGGTCTTGTTTGCCAAGATTTGGGGCCGTTATTGGGCCCCATTCCCAATGGCAAAAAGTATCTTTTTTTCTCAATTCTCTGGTGAAAATTCCCATTGAGGACCCAGAATGCCCCATGTTTAGACCTCATCTTCATTTACAAACATTTTGAAGACAGTTTTAGAGTAGATTCTTAACCCTTTCCCAAACAAGACCTGGTTTTGACGTCCCTGATAGAAAAGGCTTGAGAAAATATTGAAACAAAAGAAGAAACTGCTGATAACCAGCAGTTTCTCCTTTTATCTCAATATTTTCTGTGCCATATTTTATACAAATCATATCTTCAATAACATCCGTTTTGTCATTTGTGGCAGTTTTTGAAGTAGATCACCCTAAAATTTTGTCGTTTGGGAAAGGGTTAAACAAGAGTATACAAACAGGGCTTTTCTTCCTTCTAAAACAGAGGCCGATTTTCGGTGGCTTCCCAATTGGAAAAGGGCTACTTTTTTCCCAATTTCAAAGTAAGAATTTCCCAATTATTAAAACTAAAATCCCCAAAATTGGAAAATAACTAATAATCATTTACCTGCTGGCAATTCTAGTCACAAAGAAGCAGTGTGTGTTCTATTATTCAGTTATTCTTGGTTAAAAAGTGTTTTCAAAATATATTTCCATTAGTAGATTTATTCTCCTGTGTCTTTACATTTTTTCCCAATTTGATCAAAATCACGCTAAAATTTCCCAAAATGACTGACCAGGGCCCCTTCCCAATTTTCGGAAGAAAAGCCCTGACAAATGCATTTTACATCACTACAGTCTAATTTGCAGCTGAAACTGAGTGACGGTATGAATACAAACTTGTTTAGTTTTTCCCAATTTAGGTAAAAACGTCGCTATTTTTCCCAATTTCACTGGCCCCTGGCTCCAAACAAAAATTGGTAGCAAGACCCCTGAAAGATTACTTAAAAATGCAGCTTTAACCAATTTCCACTCATGGATACTTTGTGACACCCCACAAGATGAAGGTTTCAGAAAACATTGCAGACATGGCAAAGAATCAGAAATCTTTGTCAGACATTCGGTCTGACAGTGCTACTTAATCTGTCAGACTGAATAAAATTTTGTCAGACCGAACTATAATCCACTATCTTACAGATCAAAATTTGTGTCAGACAGTGGGACTGACAGTCGCCAAAAAATCATCAGACCGGGGGAATTTTCATCAGACATGTCTGCCGGTCCGACGGTCTTCGCCATGACTGACATTGTTGGAAATGAAGAAATTGCTTGTGACAAGCAATTTCTTCATTTTTCCACAATGTTTTCTAGCCAGAAAGAACCCAACATTTAAGATTCCATTCACTTGAAATTGTCATTTGCAAATAGTCTAAAATTTTACTGTCTAGTAATGGGTTAAGAAATATTCTTTTCCTTGATGTAGCAAATATTTCAAGTACAATATTTTTGTTTGTAATTGTTACAGCGACTTGTGTCTGTTGGTTTGGACCAGAATGCAACTATCAATGTTTGGGATTGGAAGAAAGGGAAGATTGTTGCGACAGTCAGGGGACATTCAGACAGGGTAAGTATGGTGACAGCAATGTGTACATCTGCTCAAACTGTGTCACATGATTCTTAACCCTTTCCCAAATGACAGAATTCTAGGGTGGTCTATTTTGAAACAGAGTTTCCATTTACGACGTAAAAGTATCTGTATACGCATGAAAATCAGCTCGGACGCAAAATTTTTGTACTCGTCGCGTCCATGGGACGCAAAATAAAATGAGAGGCAAAAACAGTGTATTTTCATAAATCTTACGCAGAAATGTCAGATAACTAGTGAAGACAATCCAAAATGTTTCAAAGTACGACAGGTTTGAAGTAAAGTCACCAGTTTTCCAAAGTTACTATAAATAGACTTCGCCAACGTCTAACCGAAAAGTGGCAATTGTTGGGATTCTCGCTTTTTCGTCTGGTACCCGAACTGTCTCAAATATTGTTTGTGGGCAATTTGATAGCCGGAAACCAACTGTTACTTTCATTTTGTAAATAATAATGGCTTCTTAAACAAAGAAAAAGAAACACTCGCGGTCTTTTCAAGACCAATGGCTTGCCGATCCGGCGTTCAAAGACTGGCTGATAAAAGCTGCTGCAGATCAGAAAATTTGTTACAACTTAGGTATAAAACTTGAGAATATCTCGGAAAACATTGAGGCAAATTGAAAAAAATGCTTATTATTAGCAGTTTCTTCTTTTGCTTAAATGTTTCCCCAAGCCACTTTAACTGGGTATATGAAAACTAGGTCTTGTTTGGGAAAGGGCTTTTAAGCCCGTTCAAGTACAACAATTAATTTGAAGATGATTTGTGGAAGTCAAAATTGGACTCAACTGAAAGTGGTTGGGACTCAACTTTTTCTACTGCACTGGGTCCAAGGGAATCAATATTTTTTTATGTAAATGGAAACACTGTTGAAAGCTGACGCAGATGACAAAAGGCATGTTTTTGAAGATGAGATTTTTGCACAATTTAGCACAGAAATTATTGAGGCAAAAGGAGAAAATGCTGATCTTCAGCATTTTCTTCTTTTGCCTCATAGTTTTCTTGTGCCTTTTCTATTGAGGATGTCAAAACCAGCTCTTGTTTGGGAAAGGGTTTTAACTAATGCAGCGTCTGCATATGATATTGACCAAGATCTGCATAACAGGGCAATCTGATCTCAACCCTCTTTGTAGACTATACTGTTCTTACCATGTACATCTTACCAGTTTTAAAAGAACCGGAGTCCTCCGCAAGTAATGCATGTAATAATTAGGAACATTTTCAGCATGTAGTGATAAAAAGTCTTGCTATTAAGTTTTATATTAACATAGCATACATGTTTAAAAAAGGGAAAATGCATGAAACTTAGGGGTTGAATTTTAAAAATGACAAAAGAAATCCATAATATAAAAATGCCTCGTTTGAATTATGTAATGAATATATCCAAAATTATGCAGTCAACATAGGCATTCACTCTGGTATATCATTATATCGTCGTTGTAAATGCAAAATCTCGTATCTCGTTTTTGGAAAATTTTAAAGGGAGGGAAGAAAGTGTAATAACTTTTCCCACACTGAAATGTTTTACTTGAAATTTGGACATACATGTACTGTTCACAAATAATGTGTCATTAATACTGATTAGTAAAAATATCTCAAAACTTGCGAGAATTGTCTAAACTTGGCACACAAGTTTGTACTTTGAAAATCGCACGAATCGACATACGAGGTTTTGCATTTACACCGACGATATACTGATAACAGGGATTCCTTTTTGACAACCCCACTAGATTTTAAATAGTCGTTTCAAAAACCTTTTGCAGGACAAAAGAAAAATGCTGATAATCAGAATTTTTTCCTTTTCCTTCAACATTTTCCTGAGCTAGAACATGGAGATTTTTCTACATTAGTAAGCAGTAATTTTTCCATAAACAACTCCTCAATATGGACCAGTCCAAAATTGTGCTTGGGAAAGGGTTGACTGTATAATTGTCCCTTTCCCACACAGTGATGCATTTTGAAGCCCCTGCCAAATGATATTTAGACTTTGGAAAACATCATATAAAATTAAGAAATTGCCTGTGACAAGCAATATCTTCATTTCCAGCAATGTTCTCTACACAAAAAGACCATACAAAGTAAATTTTCATCTGCTTGAATTGTCGTCTGCAGCATGTTGTAATTTACACATGTGCAGAATTTTGCTGTCTGATAATGGGTTAATTTGCTGTACTGCAGGTGTTTGACGTTAGGTTTCACCCGTACATGGATAACATGATTGTCAGCTGTGGAGTAAAACACATCAAGTTTTGGAGTCTGTGTGGAAACGCTCTCACTGCTAAAAAAGGTAAAACAAAGATGAAGCATGAACAATTTAATAATTGAATATATCATATCATGGTTCAGCGCAAAACAGATGTAACTCCGTATATGTTTATAGGCAGTTACAACTGTTTCACGCTGAGCCATCAATAAATCCCACTTTGTTTGAACTCATTTGAATGATTTTGCCAAGCAATATTTTCAACCTTTCCAAAGAGAGTTTTCATTCTGATAGTTCAACAACTTCAAAGTTAGACTAACCCAAATTTGAGCATTTGTGGAAGGCTTAACCCTTTCCCAAACAAGACCTGGTTTTGACGTCCCTTAGAGAAAAGGCTTGGGAAAATATTGAGACAAAAGAAGAAACTGCTGATAACCAGCAGTTTCTCCTTTTGTCTCAATATTTTCTGTGCCATATAATACACCAATCCTATCTTTAAAAACATCCATTTTGTTGTCTGCAGCAGTTTTCAAATCGGAATACCCAAAAATTTTGCAGTTTGGGAAAGGGTTAAGGACTGTGCTATGGGCCAAAGATGTTACATGGACCGAAATGTAGCTGAGAACCATATCACATCTGAGGTCTAGATATGCCGGGGCATTACAATCCAATTTTGCTATTTCTTCATTTCCCACAATGTAATCTACCAAGAAAGACAAAAAAAGTAAAATTTCATTCACTTGCAATTGTCGTCTACAATTTCTTTCAAATTGGTACAGTCTAAGTTTTTGCTGTTTGGTAATGTGTTGTGTTAACATGTATACTGTCACTAAGAGTGGTAACTAGATCCAGTTTACATGTCTGTATATAACATGGACCTGTGTCTGTATGTTGTAGGTGTATTTGGTAAGGAGGGAGAGATACAGACTATGTTATGTTTGGCATTTGGATCAGATGGATCAACATATGCTGGAACTCTAAACGGAGACATCTATGTGTGGAAAAACAACAAACTGGATCGTGCAATTCAGGGAGCTCATAATGTATGATATAAAGACAATTTTTATGTTTTCATCTTGTAAATATGATGGATTGCTCTTGTTTTGAGCATTTTTCAGGGATAAAGACTAAAAACTTTGATTTAGAGGCCCAGCTTGCCTAATATTCATTATTTAACATTAGAGTGGGCAATTTCTCTTGAGATTCATGGGCCCAGTCCAAAAATTAGGGGCCATGGGCGACTGGGCCCCTGTTAATCTTTATCGCTGTTTTATACAAAATACAGTGCTTTCACAGGTTATCTGTGATTAGTTTTCACCAAGGTATTTCAAAAGAAAGAAACGCTTCTAGTAGCAGTTGTTATGCCAAAATTCTATTCAATTTCAAAAATGATTAAAATGTTTTATGTAGATCTATACAGATTATTTTGTTAATCAAATTTTATTATCAGCATCACATTTGAACTAAGGCATGTTCATAATTATGTGTATAATGATGTTTTATTGTGTTGTAGGGTGCGATCTACTCGCTAGACATGTGTGAGGAAGGATACAGTAGTGGGGGTAAAGATGGCACAGTCAAGATGTGGGATGTAGACTTTAAACCCATCACATCTGTAAACCTGGTCAACAGTAAAGATGGGTATAAAGGTAGATTGACTGTTTATATGTAGACTTTAAACCCATCACATCTGTAAACCTGGTCAACAGTAAAGATGGGTATAAAGGTAGATTGACTGTTTATATGTAGACTTTAAACCCATCACATCTGTAAACCTCATCAACAGTAAAGATGGGTATAAAGGTAGATTGACTGTTTATATGTAGACTTTAAACCCATCACATCTGTAAACCTCGTCAATAGTAAAGATGGGTATAAAGGTAGATTGACTATTTCTATGTAGACTTTAAACCCATCACATCTGTAAACCTTGTCAATAGTAAAGATGGGTATAAAGGTAGATTGACTGTTTATATGTAGACTTTAAACCCATCTCATCTGTAAACCTCATCAACAGTAAAGATGGGTATAAAGGTAGATTGACTGTTTATATGTAGACTTTAAACCCATCACATCTGTAAACCTCGTCAATAGTAAAGATGGGTATAAAGGTAGATTGACTATTTCTATGTAGACTTTAAACCCATCACATCTGTAAACCTCGTCAATAGTAAAGATGGGTATAAAGGTAGATTGACTGTTTATATGTAGACTTTAAACCCATCACATCTGTAAACCTGGTCAACAGTAAAGATGGGTATAAAGGTAGATTGACTGTTTATATGTAGACTTTAAACCCATCACATCTGTAAACCTCGTCAATAGTAAAGATGGGTATAAAGGTAGATTGACTATTTCTATGACTATACTGTAGACTTTAAACCCATCACATCTGTAAACCTCGTCAATAGTAAAGATGGGTATAAAGGTAGACTGACTATTTCTATGTAGACTTTAAACTCATCACATCTGTAAACCTCGTCAACAGTAAAGATGGGTATAAAGGTAGATTGACTATTTCTATGTAGATTTTAAACCCATCACATCTGTAAATCTCATCAACAGGAAAGATGGGTATAAAGGTAGATTGACTGTTTATATGTAGACTTTAAACCCATCACATCTGTAAACCTCGTCAACAGTAAAGATGGGTATAAAGGTAGAACACATCTTCATGCTACTTTATTATCCCTGTCGCGAACAGCAAAACTTATACTGTTTCTATTTAAAAAGAGTTACAGACAGCAAAATTATTATATAGAAATCTCTAATAGCAAAGAAAATCTTGATGGAGAAAAGAAGAAAAAGAAAGTGCTGATTACCAGAACTTTCTTCTTATTCTGCATAGTTCTCTTAACCTATTTGTAGTGTCACAATCAATTTCTTCATTTTCCACAATGTTTTCCATACCATTTCCATACTATTGATTTTGTGGCATGTCAAGAAACTTAAATGTGTTGGAACGAGTAAATACAATTTTGATGCCCGCTTTGTCATCAACATTTTCTGACTTATTCAGGACTGAGTGTAAGAAGTACATGTTGGCGTGGAGACCGGGTGATCATCGGTACCCAGGACAGTGAGATATTTGAGGTGGGAGTAAATGATCGAGACAAACCTCGATGTCTTGTACAGGGACACGCAGAGGGAGAGTTATGGGCCTTGGCTGTACATCCCAGAAAACCCGTGTTTGCTACAGGAAGTGATGATCAAACTTTACGGTAAGTTACTCAGTTATGGCGAAGAACCATGGCACTGTTAGACATGTCTCATGAACTTTGCATTGGTTTTACTCATTTCCCATATGTCAGCCCCAGTGTCTGGCACAAATTTTGACCTTGGAGATATTGGATGATTAATAAATACTGGGGTAACATATTAAATTTGAGTTTATTTTTGTTCTGACAAATTTTATTTAGTCAGATTATCTAGCATTGTCAAACTTATTGTCTGACTAAAATTCTAGTCCTTTTCCATGTCTGATTTGCCTTGAATTGGTAATGCAGAACTTTATAAATGATATAAGGAATCATTCAATGTAGTTGGCAAACTTAAAAGAAGGGTAACAAGCATATTTTTCTTGGTTGAATCGATGAATCATGCATGCTCTTGGGTAAATTATGCGTTTTTAGCTCGACTTTTCGCAGAAAATGAGAGCTTATACTGTCACCCGGGCGTTGGCGTTGGCGTTGGCGTTGCAACCAAGGTTAAAGTTTTTTCAAACATCAATAACTTCCATACTATCAAAGGGATTCAACCCAAACTTGGAATACTTATTCACCATTACACCCTCTACCTTACTATCAGGGCCCATGACCCTGGGACCACTCTATTTGGAGTTATGCCCCCTTTATACTAAGCAACTTAGAAAGTCGAGCGCGCTGTCTTCGGACAGCTCTTGTTTGGTAACATAGTGTAACTTTCAGATGACATTCTTGGCTCCTGTTATAATTTCATGTGAAAATATTTTGGAGATTTGAGACAGCTATATTAGAAGACTTTTAATTTCCAAGTAAAGAGAAAAAAATGATTTCTGTATTCAAAGTTTCTTATTATAGAGTTGTGCCATTTTGGATATTGGTGAATAAATAAACTAGCCTTTCTGAATCTATTCAACATGAAATATTTAGTTTGTTTATCAATTTGTATAAAGTATAGTATAATCTAATCATTGTTTTCAGTATTTGGAACATGAACAACTTTGAAATCTTATCCAAAACAACATTGGAACAGAAGATTCGTTCCTGTGCATTTGATCAAGATGGAGGTCAGCTGGCTGTGGGAATGATGGATGGATCATTTATGGTTCTTAAATCTAGGTAAATTGATACAATGTATGATACATAAATTTCTATTTACAATATTAGAAAATGCATTATGCTAATATTATTCACATTTATTCAATAAATGTGAATGATATTAGCAAAATGCATTTTCTAGTATTATTTAAAAGCCTCTTTGAATTTCTGAAGGAAACATTGAAAATTAAGCAAACTATGTCTACACTAGGATGACATTTCTTTCTTGTTCCATCTCATCGTCTGTACGTATGTCTTGCAACTGGTTTACCTAGAATTAATTAATATGGTTGTAATATTTACTGTTTGGATTTAGTCTGGCGCAACTGATCAGTTTAAGTCTTCTCAAGTAGACTGCTGATTGCCAGTGTTTTCATCTTTTCAAAATATTCATTAAGAGTATAAACCCTTGTGGTTGTAAAATTTTTAGAAATATTGTTACATGTACTTGTAAATGAATAAAGATATCCATTTATTTTTTCCAGAGATTTATCTGAAGTTATCCACATCAAGGACAGAAAGGAGGTTATACATGAGATGAAGTTTTCTCCATGTGGCAAGTTTCTGGCTGTGGGCTCGAACGATAACTTTGTGGATATTTACGCTGTAGATCAGCGGTACAAGAGACTGGGCACATGTTCAGGCAACTCCAGCTTTATAACACACTTGGACTGGTCGGAAGATAGTAAATACATACAGACAAACAGTGGGGCGGCAGAGAGACTCGTGTTTAAGGCTCCAGGTAATACAGAGAAGATACTTTTTACAGATTTACATTCCTGAATATGTTCTTTCCACCAAAGTGTCATTTCTGTAGATATAACCATAAACACCTTATGACATTGTGACGATTTACTTGATATTTTGTTTGAGTATCAAACAATGAGAAGATGTTGTGGCATTCTCTTTATCCAGTGTTTAGTATTTTGAAGACTAGGAAAATGAGTTGCATCTGTTATTTGTCTACTGCTATATAATTTTGGATTGTGGATAACATAACTTGCACCAAGAAATTATGTCATGCTCAATGCATAATTCTGATGAAAAATTAAGAATGAGTAGTGAAGTTTTAAATTTGTAATTAAGAGGATGTCCTCTAAATGATGCATTGGTATTTTTAATATCATGTAAGATATTTTAAGGCTTATAATAACTCGTCATACTATCTCTACTTGTGTCTGGTAGGTGGTAAACAGTGTACTAACAAGGAAGAGTTGAGCTCTATACACTGGGTCACGTTTACTGGTGTACTGGGACAGGAGGTGAACGGTATCTGGGAGAAATATACAGACACAAACGATGTCAACGCTGTTGATGCCAACTACGAGGGAGAAGCTATAGTTACGGGGGATGACTTTGGTCTCGTCAAGCTATTTAAATTCCCTTGTCTCAAGAAAGGTAAAATTTTACATACAGTATCTAGTACAAGTCCGGGATATGGTTCACTTGTGAGCCAGGTAACCTCTATAATGTATTTGATAGTATTTTTGGGGAAGAGTACTTATTCCTTAGACTGTATGTATGGAGGTATATCAAAATATACATGGAAGTTTCATCTGTCTATGAGAAAGACATTTATTCTATGCATGCTTCTTATTGTCTAAAGGTTTATTAAGTTTGGTTGATAAACAATATGAAATAGATTTTCTAAATTTTCTCCTTATGTCAAAAAATATGGATAAATGTTGAACAAATTGTAAAAAAAAAGTAGCAAAGGTTTTTAAAACAAATTGTATTAAGGTAGTCCACCCCTAGTGAGATGCATGTGACATCAGAATTATTTGTGCTACGTCATCAAGATTTGTTATGTATCCAAACCTATTTGGGTGACATAATAAACATTTGGCGGTTGAAAGTTCTGATGACATCACCCAAATAATTGCAGCATCACATGAATTTCATAAGGGTTTGACTACCTTAATGATGTAACTAATATGTTAGTTACTGTACTTACCCTGTCTATGATGCTGTACATCTATATCTGTGTATAACATTGTGATGTTGTGTATATTACAGGTGCCAAATACAGGAAGTATGTGGGTCACTCTGCCCATGTGACTAATGTCCGCTTCTCCCACGATAAACACCGGGTTATATCTACTGGTGGAGGGGACCATGCTGTGTTTCAGTGGAAATTTGTGAGAGAGGGAGAAACAGAGGGGGCAATACCAGACCCTCAACAAGGTATGATGGGCATTTAGTTAGTGGGAATTAGAAATCTTTTAACCCATTACCAGACGACAACATTTTAGGATGGTCCAATTCAGTAGCTGCTTTAGACCACAAAATGTATATAATGTAAAGATTGGAATTGTGTGTGGTAGAGTCAAGAAAATATTGAGGCAAAAGGAGAAACTGCTGGTTTTCAGCGGTTTCTTCTTTTGTCTCACTGTTTTCCTGAGCCTTTTCTATTAGGGACGTCAAAACCAGGCCTTGTTTGGGAAAGGGTTAAACACACCTCGAAAAAGCAGGAGATTAGAATGTTTTATCTCCAATTGATGATTTTTGTCAAATCTGAAAGAATTTTACTGACACAGTTTTTTTGTATGGTATGGGCAGTGATTACAACAAATTTAGTAGAACTTTCCTTGATCATGCTCAGGCATGTAAGAAGCAGTTACTTATATATGAAAGGTGAATGGGATGTGTTTTCTAAATAGATCAGCCTGCAAATATTTGCAGTCTGACTGCTCTATTCTGCCAGCCAGTATAAATTCAACATGAAAAAGGTTAAGTGTCTTGTGTTATAAAAAAAACCCCCAAACAAATCATTGCTTCTGTTGTGCAGGTTTTGTAGACTCTAACAGTGAGGAGAGTGACTCTGATCTGAGTGATGTGGGTGGGGTAGACTCGGACCTGGAGCAGGAGAAACAAGTGTCGTACCAGCGGTCCGTGTATAGGGAGGACACGGTCAAGATGAAGAGGCTCATGAAGGAGGAGATGGGGCCGGGACAGAAGAGAAAGATGGCACCCACCAGTAATCTTAAACTAGAGTTTGTACATGGGTATGTACTTTACCCATTACCAGACTGTAAATTATTTTGCCTTATCTGTTTATCTGTTGATTTGTGTTCAGAAACTTTTTCACTGTGACAAATTATTCAGGACCAAGAACATCATTGCTTTTAAACAATTTATTTCCAGGATTGTGATTTAAACCTTTGGAAGTAAGACTTTGTCAATGTTCAGAGTGCAATAACATAATCTTCACATCAATGCTTTAATCTCTATTTTTCTCTGCATGTTTTTGTCCAGATTTTGTATTTAAATAGTTGAAGCTTTACCTAAACAAGATTTCATTTGTGTGCTGTATTTGTAGGTACCGTGGTTATGATTGTAGAAACAACTTGTTTTATACACAATCTGGTGAAGTAGTGTATCATGTTGCTGCGGTCGGGGTTCTTTACAACAGAGAAAATAACACACAGAGATTCTACCTAGAACATACAGATGATATCCTCTGTCTCTCTCTACATCCACTCAAAGATTATATAGCCACTGGTCAGGTAGGTGTCTTTACAACAGAGAAAATAATACACAGAGATTCTACCTAGAACATACGGATGATATCCTCTGTCTCTCTCTACATCCACTCAAAGATTATATAGCCACAGGTCAGGTAGGTGTCTTTACAACAGAGAAAATAATACACAGAGATTCTACCTAGAACATACAGATGATATTCTCTGTCTCTCTCTCTACATCCACTCAAAGATTATATAGCCACTGGTCAGGTAGGTGTCTTTACAACAGAGAAAATAATACACAGAGATTCTACCTAGAACATACAGATGATATTCTCTGTCTTTTTCTACATCCACTCAAAGATTATATAGCCACTGGTCAGGTAGGTGTCTTTACAACAGGGAAAATAATACACAGAGATTCTACCTAGAACATACAGATGATATTCTCTGTCTTTTTCTACATCCACTCAAAGATTATATAGCCACTGGTCAGGTAGGTGTCTTTACAACAGAGAAAATAATACACAGAGATTCTACCTAGAACATACAGATGATATTCTCTGTCTTTTTCTACATCCACTCAAAGATTATATAGCCACTGGTCAGGTAGGTGTCTTTACAACAGGGAAAATAATACACAGATATTCTACCTAGAACATACAGATGATATTCTCTGTCTCTCTCTCTACATCCACTCAAAGATTATATAGCCACTGGTCAGGTAGGTGTCTTTACAACAGAGAAAATAATACACAGAGATTCTACCTAGAACATACAGATGATATTCTCTGTCTCTCTCTACATTCACTCAAAGATTATATAGCCACTGGTCAGGTAGGTGTCTTTACAACAGAGAAAATAATACACAGATATTCTACCTCGAACATACAGATGATATTCTCTGTCTCTCTCTACATCCACTCAAAGATTATATAGCCACTGGTCAGGTAGGTGTCTTTACAACAGAGAAAATAATACACAGATATTCTATCTAGAACATACAGATGATATTCTCTGTCTCTCTCTACATCCACTCAAAGATTATATAGCCACTGGTCAGGTAGGTGTCTTTACAACAGAGAAAATAATACACAGATATTCTACCTCGAACATACAGATGATATTCTCTGTCTCTCTCTACATCCACTCAAAGATTATATAGCCACTGGTCAGGTAGGTGTCTTTACAACAGAGAAAATGATACACAGATATTCTACCTCGAACATACAGATGATATTCTCTGTCTCTCTCTACATCCACTCAAAGATTATATAGCCACTGGTCAGGTAGGTGTCTTTACAACAGAGAAAATAATACACAGAGATTCTTTTTAACATTTTGACCTTGCATGTTGGTTTAGTCAAGGCATCATGAATTACCAGAGTCTGGGTTAAAATAGTCATGATATAACCTACCTTGCAATATGACTTTTCCAAGTGCTTAATATGAGTTGAATGATAAATCACGTGATGTAGCTAACTCCTTTTGTATTTAGCTCACCTGAGCACGAAGTGCTCAAGGTGAGCTATTGTGGTCACTTTTTGTCCGTCGGCGTCTGTCCGTCCGTCTGTCTGTCCGTCCGTCCGTCTGTTCACAATTTGTTGTTACCACTCTAGCATCCACAAATATTGACCAATCTTGACCAAACTTGGTCAAAAAAAGTATGGCCATAAGTTCTCGGATGAGTTCGATTTTGAGTCTGATCGGACCAGGAAGTCCAGAGTTATGTGCCCTTGAACGTCAAAAATGGCTAGTTTTGACTTTGTTACCACTCTAGTATCTACAAATATTGACCAATCTTAACCAAACTTGGTCAAAACATGCATGACCATAAGATCTCGAATGAGTTCGATTTTGAGTCCGATCGATTTAGGAAGTTTAGAGTTACGTGCCCTTGAATGTCGAAAATGGCTAGTTTTGACTTTGTTACCACTCTAGCATCTACAAATATTGACCAATCTTGGTCAAAACATGTATGACAATAAGCTCTTGTAAGAGTTTGATTTTGGGTCAGATCGGATCAAGAAGTTTGGAGTTATGCGCCCTTGAATATAAAAAATAGCTTGTTTTGACTTGTGTTGTTACCACTCTAGTATCTACAAATATTGACCAATCAAGACAAAACTTGGCTAGAATGTTGATAACTATACAATAATGAATGAGTTTGATTTTCAGTGTCATCGAAGTAGGAAGTCTGGAGTTATGTGCCCTTGAATTTGATAAATTTGCCGTTTTCGACTTTGTTTACACTTTAGCATCTACATTTTATTGACCAATCAAGACAAAACTTGGCAACAATGTTGGTAACCATAAGATGCTGAATGACTTAAATTTTCAGCTTGATCGGACCAGAAAAAACAGAGTTATTGGCCCTTGAATTTCACAAAATTGCTGTTTTCGACTATTTTCTCTCTTAAAGACACAAATATTGACCAATCAAGACACAACTTGGTCACAATGTTGGTGACCATGAGATCTCATATGATTTTATTTTTCATTTTGATCGGACTAGAAAAACCAGAGTTGTGTGCCCTTGATGGTGACAAAATTGCCGATTTCGTTTTTAATTTCACTCAAACAGCAATGAATATTGGCCAATCAAAAAAAACAACTTGGACATAAGGTTGATGAGAATATCTTTATCAGAACAGAGTTATGTGCCCTGGATTATGACAAAATTGATGTTTTTTTATCCACTTGGTTTTCACTTTAACAGCCACAAATATTATCATAATATCTCGCATCTCAAGTTTCGTGTTCTTGTCTCAGAGATACCTAGGTCATGTAAAAGGTGGGTCTTGTTCTGCATGAAGAAAGTTTCAAACTTCTATCAGGTGAGCGATCCAGGGCCATCTTGGCCCTCTTGTAGTAGACAATAAAGAATATACATTTGCTCCTATTGTTATTTAAGGTTGGTAGAGACCCGTCTGTGCATGTGTGGGATGCAGAAACTCTGAAGACTGTGTCTGTACTGAAAGGTCAACATGAACGAGGCGTCTGTGCTGTAGACTTCTCAGGTAACATAACTATAATTCCCTTCAAATTTGATTTTGTAGCAAGAAGTAGATCTTTCCCTGTTTTTGGAAGCATACCTGGATCATTTTTGGATTATTTTTCATTTGTAATGGTAATGTGTCATACTACATGATGATTCTGTGAAAGTATTGTTCTCTATTTAATTACCATGTCTTACATTGTTTGAACAATGAGAGTCTCTATTATAAATTATTTGTCAATACAGGAGATGGTAAAAAGCTAGTGTCGGTGGGTCTAGATGATAACCACTCTATAGTGGTCTGGGATTGGAGGAAGGGAGAAAAACTTGCAACTACCAGGTACATCAGGGTTTCTACAATTTAAATTTTAGACTTGTCCAAATTCAAAGATGGTGCAGACTACAATGTCAATGTTTATAAAATTTTACATTTTTTTGGTCTTTCTGTACAGAAAATATTGTGGGAAATGAAGAAATTGCTTGTCACAAGCAATTTCTTCATTTTCCACATTATTTTCCAAAGCATTTATCTTATTGGGCGTCAAAGGGCGTCAGTATATGGGAATAGGTTAATATAAATCATTCCTGATTCTAATGGAAAAATCTGAAATGAAGCTTATTGAAAACATCAAAATACTGGCTGCTAAAGTGCATGTCTTTAATCTTTATGTGTAAGCATTTAATATGATATGAAAAATGAAACATTGCTTCTTGCAAGCACTTTCAGATTTTCTTTTATGTTGTCAAACTTTCTCTAATATGATTCATGATTTTAAATCTAAAGAGTATAATAAACAACATTCATACCATGTGAAATGGACAATACAATATTCATCCACAGCTTATGCTATGTGAATTTAAGAGAGAGAGAGAAAAATCACAAACATATGCAATTGCCATGCTGTATGCCTTCAACTTGTATACCAGTATGTATCTTTAAATGCCACCATTTCTCCTCATCAGGGGCCACAAGGACAAAATCTTTGTAGTGAAGTGGAATCCATTTGATCCTAACAAACTTATCACAGTTGGAGTAAAACATATCAAGTTCTGGACACAAACAGGTACAAATTATATTAGCCTTGAGGAAATCTAGATCTGGTGTACACTCATTTTACCAGCCAACTTTTCAGTGACTTTGTTAATTTAACTTTTGTGTAAGATATGAAAAAAGATATAGGTAGCTACCATATTTTCCCATAAAATATTGTCTTTTGCATTTTGATTAGAGTTTGATTGATTGTGCTATATCTTATAAAACTTTTATCTCCAGAATTTGAGATACTCATTGCCTTATGATGCTTATTGCTGTTTCATCTGTACTGTTTTGCTACATATTTTAAGACAGGCTCAAATTGCTATCAAATTTTTGTGCAGGTGGTGGTTTCACATCAAGTCGAGGAACGTTTGGTAAGGTAGCCAAGTTATGTGATATGTTGTGTCTGGCGTTTGGTAAGACAGATGACATCACCTATAGCGGGGGTAGTGACGGGAACGTGTTTGTATGGTCCGGGGTTAATCTACAGAAAACTGTCAAGGCTCACGAAGGACCACTGTTTGCTATGCACTCTCTAGATAAGGTAAATATGGGATGAAATGGGTCTTCCTATTCACAATGGCAATCACTTCATTAACTATCAAAATACCTTAATATCTTAAAATACACTGTGTGTATCGGTTTGTAGCCATTTTGTGCCTTGTGCAGTTTATTATTTTGGCGATATCAATCTCATGAAATCATCTTAGACTGGCCTAAATTTGGGTATTACGAGGTACAGTCAGAAAGTTCCCGGACTGCTGTTGTATTTGAATTGAACGCATCAGGATTTTGAAAGAAATTGTTAATGAATAGAGAAGATCAAGACTGATAAGTACATATGATATTTGTATTGATAAAGTATATACAACATTATATTTCATGGCTCTAAAAACATATACTAACAGTGTACGGATCACTTTGACGTCGACGTCTAAATAACGTTATAAACATACTTGTAATCAATTAATTCATGTCAGTTTGCATTTTTTCAAATCCTTTACCACAATGCTCTATTAACTACCCATTCCAACGGATCAAAAGTGCTTTTGATTGATTTCGTTGTCATAACCTTTCACTGAGCACTGACCTGGCTAAAAGCCAAACCTCTTCATTTGAATCAAACCCGCGACCCCAGAGAAATTCCTTTAAACAAGGAAATGCTGAAATGACATTTTACTGAGTCAGTGATGTATTGCGCGTACGAAGTCTTTCTAAGCCTAGAAACTCTATGGCTCATATTTTCATATTGTTACGAATGGTACACTAGGTAGATAATGTTCATAATCTCAATAAATCTCAGCGTTTCAGGATTCTTAGGTAACAAAGAAATGATGTCGAGTACGCAACGCTGGCCTTCTGCGCGTCGTTTGTCAAGTCGCACCTCCCACCTTGTACACAATTTAGATATATTTTATTTGGTAGAGATTACGTTATGAACTGTATCGCTACTAATTCCAACACTGTTAGCTACATCGTCCAATTATCTATTTTGGTCCGAGAGAATGTCAGTCTTTACGTTTTCATGAACATGATTTTTGGTCGCTTACTGTGACGATCATCGCATATTTTCACGCGGTAATTCAGAAATGTCTTGTATAAATCAACCACTATTCTCCTTGAATATGTTTTGCAGCCGTTGCTTGGATTTAAGGACTTCTAGATTTCTGTAGGCGCCATCCCGACCTTCACATGACTTTGTTTGCTGTAAATTGTTCCGTACGCTGTGATAACGTCAGCCCGATTTTAGTTGAATTTGATCCATTGCTTCGTAAATCATGTGTACAAAACGCATAATTTTTATGTAACGATGTTAAATTTTTAGCGAGCCGGGACTTTATGTCCGGGGAGCTAATGTCACAGCCCTAGTGTCGGCGTCGGCGTCAGCGTCGGCGTCGCGTCCCGTCCCGTCGCGTCTTCACTTGAAAAACTTTAACCTGGTCTATATCTCAGGCGCTATTAGAGATACAGCCTTGATATTTCATACATAGATACATCTCGACAAGACCTTTCATTTGGGACCATGACCTTTGACCTTGTGACCTTGACCTTGGAGTTTGACCTACTTTTGAAAAACTTTAACCTGGCCTATATCTCAGGCACTATTAGAGATACAGCCTTGATATTTCATACATAGATACATCTCGACAAGACCTTTCATCTGGGACCATGACCTTTGACCTTGTGACCTTGACCTTGGAATTTGACCTATTTTGAAAAAAATTGCTGTTTTTGTGACAAGCTCTCTTATAGGCGAGCTACGTTGTCAGCCGACAACTCTTGTTAGGTTTGCTCTGGAAATATGTTGATGTGATGCCATATTGATGACACTGCATGTCAAAGTAACCGTATTTCGTAAGATTCGGTCCTTTGAATAATAGTAAGAATATTGGGCGCAAGCGTTATTTCAAAGTGATCCGTACTCTTGATTACTATGCTAAAATGTTTTAGAAAAATTGACTTTTACCAATTTATAAACCACAAAAACTTGTCAAAATGGTAGATTAAATATCAAAGTTACTATTCGAATAAAGAAATGAAGCAAGTGCGTCAAAATAAATACAATTCGAAGGCAGTCCGGGAACTTTTCGACTATACCTCGTAAATATACTTGCCCATTTTAAACTATGAGCATATTTAAAACTGAATCAATTACTCTTGTTCCAAGTAACCTAATATAAGACAATTACCAGACATTCCAGGGAGATCATTTTAAACTTTTTAAATGTAAATAATAAACTCCATATCCTCCCTTACATGATTCTTTTTACAGGGTTTTGTAACAGGAGGTAAGGATGGTGTGATTGGACTATGGGATGATCAGTTTGAGCGATGTCTGAAGACCTATGCCATCAAACAAGAGTCACTGTCTACACAGTCACGCGGGATGTTGATTACAGACTCCCCGGCTGTCCGGGCCATCGTGCTGGGTCACGGTAAAATACTGGTGGGAACCAGGCATGGAGAAATACTGGAGGTGGATAAGGCAGGACCAGTAACTCTACTCACACAGGTTATATACATTACATAACTTATTTCGGCGTGCAACAGACCAAGTTAAATGGAAAAAACATAGATTACACAACTTGTTTTTGGTTGCTGCAAGACTTCAAATAATTAGAATTGAAAAACTTGTTTTGTTGTTGTTGTTGTTTCAACAGATTTGATATGTCCCTGTTTAAGGACAGTTCTCACTTCAGTCAATGTGTTGTAATGCTATCATTAGTAAGCCAATTTTCATGATTCATGGTAAATATACTGCATAATTCCGTTTTCATTTCCAATTATTCTTTTCTTAAAAATAAAGTGGTTTATTGATATCAGAAATCCTTGAAGATGTTACTCTAAAATTGTGAAAGGTCTGTATTTTATTAAAACTATCTGTTTGTACAAATGGTCAAATTTTATTGTTCATTGATTGTATATTACTTCCTGTCCAGTTGTAGTATATAATTCATCTAAACCATTACCAGACGGCAAAATTTCAGACTGGTCCTAATGCAAAGATGTTACAGATAACAATTTCGATTGAATTGAATTTTCCATTTTTCACTGTTTATGGGTAAAAAACATTGTGGGAAATGAAGAAATTGCTTGTGTCAAGCAATTTCTTTATTTTCCACAATGTTTGCCAAAGCCTTTATTTTTTGGGTCGTCAAATAGAGTCATTGAACTGGAATGGGTTAATTATTGCAGGGTCACCAAGAGGGTGAAGTGTGGGGTCTGGCTGTACACCCAGTAAAAGATTACTGTGTAACTGTCGCGGATGACAAGACATTACGGGTCTGGGACCTTGGGGACGATCATAGACTTGTCAACTTTAAAAAGATGAAACAGTCGGCCAGATGTGTGGACTGCTCACCTGATGGAAAATATCTCGCTATTGGTCTTAGAGATGGTATTTGTGATTTTGTTACATAAATGAAATTGTTAATGATTTGTTAAAAAAATGCTGAATAACATGGGCAAATTCTATTTTTACATGATTTGTTAATCAATTAATCCTTTTCCAAAGTTATGTTATGATACCTTTGTTCATGAAATTGATATCATCTGAATTATTTCGTTTATGAAGAACTAAACACAGCAAAGTTAGTTATTCACATCGTCTTTGGCAATTATTCTTACAAAATAGTTTAAGACAATAAATCCATTACTAGATGGCAAAATTTTAGACCGGTCCAAATTCAAAGATTTGAAGAAGAAAATTTAAAGTGTATGAAATGTCTTTTTGGGTAAAAAAACATAGTGGGAAATTAAGAAATTGCTTGTCACAAATGTTTTCAAATACATTTATCTTTTGGAGCATCAAAAAGCATCATGAGGGAATGGGTGAAACACAGTCACAAATCTCATGTTTTATACTGTGTATTTCAGGCAGTTTTCAGGTGATCAGTTCAGACAGCATGGAGGAAGTCATCTCTCTACATCATCGTAAAGAAGAAATCTCAGACATCAAATTCTCACCTGGTAAGATCCCTACATTACCTCAACAAAGCTTAATGCTGCTCTGTCAGATGTACTATTAAATTTACTTTTAGTTCCTTTCTTTCTAAAGTATTTCACCTCTAATGAGATTCATGCGACAATGGAATTATTCAGGTGAAGTTGTTTCAACAATGTTTACGATGTCGCCAGAATAGGTTCGGATATGTGACGATGTTGCACGAAAAATTCCGACATCCAGTGAATCTCAATAGGGGTGGACTGCCTTAAATGGTGAAATCAACTAGAACCAACTTTGTGTGAATCATATAAAAACTTTTCCAACCCTTGTTCTATATTAAATATGCTTCTTTTTTGTCATAGTTCTCACTTATTACCAATTATTCAACAGGAAAGATTTATAATTGTCATGCAATATAATTGTTTGTTAACTGTGGAATGACTGACAAATACTTATTGCATACTAATTTCATTCCTTGACAAGTTACACTTTACTGTTTACAGGTTCTGGTAGATATCTGGCTGTAGCGTCCCATGACAACTTTGTGGATATTTACAATGTGTTAGGACAGAAGAGGGTAGGAACGTGTAAGGGGGCCTCAAGTTATATAACACATATAGACTGGGATAACCAAGGTAAGGGGTCCACTTATAACTATTGTATCCTAGTACAAAATTGTAGCTCTCTGTTTTACAGATTCAAAATAATGGAAAAAATGAAGGATTAGCCATACTTGATCTGTTGAACTCAATTATTATGAAGTTGAAAAACTAGATTTATTTCAAAATATTTTGTTAGATTTTATCTCACTTAAGGCTACTTAACTGTTTCCTGAACAAAATCTTGTTTTGATGTCAATACTAGTGAAGGCTTGAAAAAATATTGAGACAAAAGATGTAAATGCTGGTAACAAGCATTTTTATGCCCCTGTATCAAAAGGTTGGGAGCATATCGATTTACTTGCGTCTGTCTGTCCATCTGTCTGTCCACAAACTTAACTTTAGCCATTTCAGGGGCATTAGTGTTTCTTAAAAACATCTTGTTTCCTTTTGTCTTAATATTTACTATGCTATATTATGTACAAATCCTTTCTTTATTAACATCAATTTTGTCCTATGCAGTGCTCAGCTTTCAAATTGGAACAGTCTAATGTTTTATTGCCAAAGAGTAAATAGAGGCTAATTTGAAAGATGATCACGAATTTTTTATGATTGACTGATGAAACTTCCTCTACATTTATTCATAGATCGCAATAAATGACCTGGCAGCACATATCTAGCTTATAGCTAGAGATGCTCTGCCGGTCCATTTATCAAGACCTTTACTTTGCAGGTAAAGTTTTGATGGTGAATTCTGGTGCTAAAGAACAACTGTTCTTTGAGGCTCCACGGGGTAAGAGAATAACATTGAAGAATCAGGAGATCGAGAAGTTAGACTGGCATTCCTGGACGTCCGTGTTAGGGGTCACCTGTGAGGGTCTGTGGCCCCCAAAATGTGATATTACAGATATTAACGCAACATGTACAACTACAGATAAATCTGTCATTGCCACGGCAGATGATTTTGGTTTTGTGAAACTGTTTAACTATCCTGCAAAGGTAAGGATATTGTGGTTTTAACTCATGTCAAGTGAATTTAATATCTTTTAACCCATGATCTTCTTTATAAAAATACACATCAAAATGATCTTTTTTAATATCTGTATGAAAAGAAAAATACTTGAAATCTTGCTGATCCTACAGTATTTGATTTGTACTGCAGGTAGGATTTGAGTTTTATCAGTCTTAACATATTTCCTCACACAGTTTGTTGTAATGTCATACTTATTATCTTCAAAATTAACTCTTCTCATGCTGTTCATTTTAATTTTCTGCTGGGCGTAAAGCTTTGGCAGGCAGTACAGACTAAGATAGGCCTGCACAGATGTGCAGTCTGATCTTAGCCTACACTGCCTGCTTTCTCTACTCAATTATTGTGGCATATCTTAAGATAATTTTATTAAATTGTAATTGTATCTTAAATTGGCAATTTGTTTGAAACAAAAGTTAAATTCAGCAGGAAAAGGGTTAAATGATCTTTTAAATATTTCAGGGCAAGTTTGCGAAGCACAAGAAGTATGTAGGGCACAGTGCCCATGTCACCAATATACGGTTTAGTAACGGAGATAAGAAGCTGGTGACGACGGGTGGTGCAGATACGGCCGTCCTCGTGTGGCAGTATGTCTGCTCGCAGAACGTGACGCGGACGTGCGGGGAGAGTGACGACTCCGATACAGACTCAGAGGAGGAGGGAGGTAAAATATATCACATGATGCTTAACCCTTGTCCTGCTGATTTTAAAGTTTGTTTAAAACAAAGAACCATCTTATTAGAGGCATTTTGATATAGTATATCTCAGGGTGTTGCCACAATAACTTAGTAGAAAGCAGGCAGTGTAGACTAAGATCAGACTAAAAATCTTTGCAGGCTTATCTTAGTCTATACTGTCTGCCAAAGCTTTGGTAATGTCAGGAATATTACACAAACAACATGAGAAGGGTTAACCTTGTCCAAGATGAGGAAATATTAGATTAATCCAAATTAAATGATATGTCAATTTAAAGCAACCATTCTCCAAAACTTTTATAGCCCAATTTATAGGGTAGGAAATACTGATGGAAACAAAGCGAATGCTCCTTATCTAAATTAGAATTTCCTCCATTCTTTCTGGGTTTTTAATTGCATTACCCAGAATCCTAAATCCAGCATTGTTTATAAAAAGGTTGATCTACTGTATGTGTAGAAATATTCGCGGGCTTCTAATTTTCGCTATATTCGCGCTAGACCATCGGCCCGCGAATTCATGATTGCGCAAATATTTGTACTCCCAATTCTTCCTGAATAGTTTAATTTTCGCGTAAGTTGAAATGTATGTTAATTATAAACATTGCATGAATATTCATTCAGTTCGTACATGTATATGTTTTATCAACTAAATGTGTTGAATAAAGAAGGTGACAAGATACATGTATCAAAAGTAATTTAACAATAAAACTGTGAATAACCATTTAACACTTTATCGGACAATGAATTGTTTGTCATTGTTTTGTTTGAAATACATGTAACAAACCCTTTATTAGAATGCATAAAGAAAATAATAAGTTACAGTGGAGCAATATCCGTTTAATCTCCTACTCCCGAGTGTTTAAGATACTGCAAATAAGAAAGAGTATTTACCCAGCACTCACATTCATTTTGCTGTGCGCGAAATTAAGAATTCTGAAATTGTCTCTCCGCGAATTCAAAGTTGCGCGAATATTTGTATAACTCGAAAATGGGGCCCTACCGCGAAAATTTCGCTCCGCGAAAATATCTACACATACATTATTAGAATTCCATTTATTTTGAGTATTCAGGTCTTTCAATACACTCAAAACATTTTGTTACTGTTATTTTGCTCTACGCAGGACATTTCTGAAGCATTGGATTGTTTGACATTTTTGTAGGCATGCAGTTTTTCCACTTTACATTTACTTGGCCAGTAAAGGAATTAAGACTATTTCCTTAACCCTTTCCCAACCTGGTTTTGACGTCCCTATTAGAAAAGGCTTATGAAAACATTGACACAAAAGAAGAAAGTGCTGATAATCAGCATTTTCTTCCTTTGCCTCAATATTTTCTGTGCTATAATGTAGATAAATTCTGTCGTTATCGACATCCTCTTTGTTGTTTGTAGGCCCTTTCAAATTGGAATATTTCAATTTTTTGCCATTTGGGAATGGGGTTTAATGTCTTTGAAAGGTTGTGTATTCAACATTTCTACTTTACACTGTTTCTGACTCTTATTTACTATTTATCAAGCTGTGTTTTCCCATCTCTCCAGGTTATGACAGTGATGTAGACAGAGAGAAGAATATTGATTACAGCAAGAAGATCTATCTTAACCCCAGTCAGGAGCGAGACGGAATTAAACCTCATCTTCAAGAAACTACAGCAATATCAAAGTATGTATATCTACCTTGTATTCATTGTTTGATGAATTTCTGTACAGGTCTGTTTTTCAACTGTTGTTGTAAGAATATTGATTACAGCAAGAAGATCTATCTTAACCCCAGTCAGGAACGAGATGGAATTAAAAAACATACTCAAGAAACTACAGCAATATCAAAGTATGTACATCTGTACTCCATAAATATTGACCTGAACCTGTCGAATATGCAATTAGAAAATGTGATTCGGAATAATCTTTCTCTGACATATATTTACACGAGAAGCATGTGCAGAATACAAAGTCACAATGCTTATGGAAACTATCGACCCTGCTTGACAGTGTATGATTGCTGGCCAGTATTGATTATTCCTTGTCACAATTACTCATTGCATATTCATCGGGTTCAGGTCAACATTTACAGTCTATACCTGATATACATTGTTTGAATAATTTATGTGCAGGACTATTTCTCAAAAATTGCTGATGCTCGAAACTTGTTTAAGTGTTACAGGACACCCACCCAACTAGATTTTTATCCACTGTAGACATTTGAAATGTTCCCTATAGTGTTGCTTTTTAACAAAAACCTCATAACTGTAGCTTAAAACAAGCTGCAATTACAAGGTTTTTGTTGAAAGGAGACAATATTCTCATTGAGCACTGACTAGTCTCATGAGGTAGTTTTGTTCGGAATACCATTTACAATTCTATCTCTTTCTAAGACTGATTATTGGTGAACTCAACTATTTAGATGTTAATTTGCGTTAAATCAGCATAAACTATGTATGTGTTTGTAGACCGCTGGTGAGCAGAAATGCCCCAGAGCCACCTAAAGTAAAGAGATCAGACATCCCTACAACAAGTGGTGGAAAAAGGAAGAAAACTACTCAAGTTACAGTAAGTTCTCAAAATGAATTTCCATCTTTGTATTTCTTCCAAAGTAACATTGTCCCTAAAACTCAGTGTGTACAACCATAGTGACTTATTAACTCTGTATCGCTTTGTATCCAAATTTATTGTTTTTTGACTTGTCATAATATTCTAATGCAATTTAAGTTCTGCGAAGCACTTGTAAATTTATTCTACGCTTTTATTACCAAATGTTGTTACTTACAAATGACTTGAGGTATTTAACTAAATCTTAACCATCTTTCCTGCCAGGACCTGCAGTTGGATTACATCCATGGATATCGTGGGTTTGATGCCAGAAATAACCTCCACTATGTGAATGATGGAGCAGATATTGTTTTCCATGCAGCTGGTGCAGGAATTGTCAAAAATCTGGCTTCAGGTATGAATTTAAAGTTTGACACTTTACTTAGTCTTAATTTTAGCTAATTATAAAACTCTTTAGCAGACAACAAATCTTTAGACTACTACAAACTGAAATACTTGCTACTTGGAATTAAGATTTTGTAAAAGAAAGGCTTGAAAGATATTGACGAAAAATTTTGGCAAGTTTGTTGAGCATTCTATGAATTAAATCTTGTAAATGATCCAACCTTTTTTTTAGCTCACCTGAGCACGAATGTGCTCATGGTGAGCTATTGTGATACCGTTGTGTCCGGCGTCCGGTGTCCGTCGTCCGGCGTCCGTCAAACTTTGGCTTGTGTGCACTCTAGAGGCCACATTTTTTGCCCAATCAACCTGAAATTTGCTCAGAATGATTGTCTTGATCAAATCTCGGACAAGTTCGAAATTGGGTCATCTGGGGTCAAAAACTAGGTCACGGGGTCAAATCTTAGTAAAACCTTGTGTGCACTCTAGAAGCCACATTTTTTGCCAAATCAACCTGGAATCTGCTCAGAATGATTGTCTTGATGAAATCTCGGACAAGTTTGAAATTGGGTCATCTGGGGTCAAAAACTAGGTCACGGGGTCAAATCTTAGTAAAACCTTGTGTGCACTCTAGAGGCCACATTTTTTGCCCAATCAACCTGAAAATTGATCAGAATTATCGTCTTGATAAAATCTCGGACAAGTTTGAAATTGGGTCATCTGGGGTCAAAAACTAGGTCACGGGGTCAAATCTTAGAAAAACCTTGTGTGCACTCTAGAGGTCACATTTTTTTTCCAATCAACCTGAAATTTGATCAGAATGATTGTCTTGATGAAATATTGGACAAATTCGAAATTGGGTCATCTTGGGTCAAAAACTAGGTCACGGGGTCAAATCTTAGTAAAACCTTGTGTGCACTCTAGAGGCCACATCTTTTGCTCAATCAACCTGAAAATTGAACAGAATGATTGTCTTGATGAAATCTCGGACAACTTCGAAATTGGGTCATCTGGGGTCAAAAACTAGGTCACAGGGTCAAATCTTAGAAATACCTTGTGTGCACTCTAGAGGCCATATTTTTTGCCCAATCAACCTGAAATTTGCTCAGAATAATTGTCTTGGTAAAATGTTGGACAAGTGCGAAATTTGGTTGTCTTGGGTCAAAAACTAGGTCACGGGGTCAAATCTTAGAAAAACCTTGTGTGCACTCTAGAGGCCACATTTTTTGCCTGATCAACCTGAAAATTGATCAGAATGATTGTCTTGATCAAATCTCAGACAAGTTTGAAATTGGATCCTCTGGGGTCAAAAACTAGGTCACGAGGTCAAATCTTAGAAAAACCTTGTGTGCACTCTAGAGGTCACATTTTTTTGCCCAATCAACCTGAAATTTGCTCAGAATGATTATCTTGATGAAATCTTGGACAAATTTATAATTGAGTCATCTTGGGTCAAAAACTAGGTCACGGGGTCAAATCTTAGAAAAACCTTGTGTGCATTCTAGAGGCCACATTTTTTGCCCAATCAATCTGAAAATTGATCAGAATAATTTTCTTGATGATATCTTGGACAAGTGTATAATTGAGTCATCTTGGGTCAAAAACTAGGTCACGGGGTCAAATCTTAGAAAAACCTTGTGTGCACTCTACAGGCCACATTTTTTGCCCAATCAACCTGAAAATTTATCAGAATGATTGTCTTGATGAAATCTTGGACAAGTGTATAATTAAGTCATCTTGGGTCAAATACTAGGTCACGGGGTCAAATCTTAGAAAAACCTTGTGTGCACTCTAGAGGCCACATTTTTTGCCCAATAAACCTGAAAATTGATCAGAATGATTGTCTTGATCAATTCTCGGACAAGATCGAATTGGGTCATCTGGGGTCATAAACTAGGTCATGAGGTCAAATCTTTGTAAAACCTTGTGTGCACTCTAGAGGCCACATTTTGCCCAATCAACCTGAAAATTGATCAGAATGATTGTCTAGATCAATTCTAGGTCACAAGGTCAAATCTTAGTTAAACCATGTGTGCATCCTAGATGTCACATTTTTTGCCCAATCAACCTGAAAATTGGTGTACAAAAAGTTATTATATCAGGTGAGTGCTTCAGGGCCAATGGACCTCTTGTTTTAATCAAAGTACAGTCAGTTCTTTTTTCTTTTTCCTTTTTTTTTTATTAATGTTTACCTTGATGAATGTTAACATTTTAGGTACCCAGTCATTCTACCTAAAACACACGGATGACATTATTTGTCTGGCAGCCAATCAACATCCCAGGTTTAAGAATGTGATCGCGTCCGGTCAGATCGGGAATCCCCCAAGTGTTCATGTATGGGATGCGATCACGAAGGAGACGTTGTCTATATTGAGGGGAGAGCACTCTAGTGGCGTATGTTCCGTAGACTTCTCATGTACAGGGAAATATATTGTCACTGTGGGGCTGGAGCATAACATCACTGTCTGGAGATGGCAAGAAGGTAGTATATGAAATTTTTTACTTATTTGTTATATCGTCAGTGTTATTGCAAAAACTTGTAACTGCAGCTTGATTGACTGAGGTTGTATAATAATAACAATGATATGTTATCATAAATTCTGAGGTTAAGCAAAAAATTTAAAATTAAAGTCTCCTTGTTGGTCTTGTAAAAAAAAAATGATTTTGCATATTGATTATATCTTGAAACACACTCCTATTTAAAGCAGATTGGAGATTAACACAGTTGTAAGTCAAATGTAGGAATTTTTTTATACAAAAATTTGAAGTCTTACATCATATAGCCAATTAAATAAAAATCTGAAGATAGAGAATTATGTTGGATTAAAAGAGTTTTTATCATTGTCATGTTTGTGAATTTTCATTACAGGAACGGCCCTAGCTACAGCACCAGGTCATAATCAGCGTATATTTAGGGCGGAGTTTAGACCTGATTCTGACTCGCAGTTTGTGACGGTGGGTGTTAAACATGTGAAGTTCTGGACGGTCGCTGGTAACCAGATTGTGGGTAAACGAGGAATACTGACTGATGCCGGCAAGGGAACAGATATTGTCAAACTACAAACCATGTTGTCTATAGCTTTTGGGGCTGTAAGTATATCGTTATTCAGAGCAACATATAAAAGGGAGTGAAGACTTTTCAAAATGCAATATTTCATTCATCATGCATCAAACTCCAATCAAGCCACTTTATGTCTTGCCTCTAAAAGGGGGCTTAATGCAAACAGGCTGTGTATATTGTGACTGTGACACTCATGTTTAATTTGAACAAGATTAATATTTTCTGTATGTTATGTTTACAGAATAATGTGACATATACTGGAGCTATGAGTGGTGATGTGTATGTATGGAAGGACACAACACTAGCCAGACTTGTACAGAAGGCACATAGTGGACCTGTATTCTCTATGTTTACTACACTAAAAGATGGACTCATTGTTACAGGCGGAAAAGAAATGCCGTAAGTAATGTTTTCAAGGTTTCACAGATGTATTACCTACTTTTCAATAGCTTGTTTGTCGAAGACTATTGACTTTTTTTAGAATATATTATGAAAAAGAAACAACATCTTAACACATTCCAACATAGTTACACATTTTGATGCCCCATCAGATAAAGGCCTTGGAAAACATTGTTGGAATTAAGTAATTGCTTGGTACAAGCAATTTCTTCATTTCCCACAATGCTTTCTACCCCAAAAGACGCCCCCCCCCCCCCCCAAAAAAAAAAAAAAAAAAAAAAAAAACATCATAATTTCTTTTACTTGAAATTCTTGTATATAACATCTGCATTTGGACCAGTCTGAAATTTTGTCCATTGGTAATATGTTAACTTTATCAGGATAAGCCATCTAGTTTATCAAATTAAGCTAAATTCATAATACACTAGAATCTGATTTTGAAATTTCATTGAAAATGGTTGCAGCAATAGAATTTTCAAAGTTGTTGACCAGATGAATGCATCAAGAAAAATTTTGGTTTTTCAAACACCAATATTTATAATAGGTATCATCAACTAGGTTGCCTTTTACAAACATGAACTCATTTTGAATATCCGTACAATTTTTACAGGTCAAAGGAGAATGGACCAGTGAAGTTATGGGACCAAGAAATGAAGAGATGTCGAGCATTCCCACTACATGAACATGGCTCTAAACCTGATGTCGTTAAATCTGTGTGCAGAATTAAGGTAAAACATTACTCTATACTTTTCCGAAAACAAGCCCTGTCACAAGAGGAAAAGCTTTTGAAAATAGTGATAACCAGTATTACTCCCTTTTTAGCTCACCTGAGCACAAAGTGCTCAAGGTGAGGTATTGTGATCGGTCGTTGTCCGTCGTCCGTCCGTCCGTCCGTCCGTCCGTCCGGCCGTCCGTCCACAATTTCTTTAAAGATCTTCTCCTCCCAAACCAGTGGACCAATCTTTTTGAAACTTGGCAGGAATGATCCTTGGGTGAAGGGCTTTCAAAGTTGTTAAAAGAATTTGATTCCATCAAAGACTCTGGCTGCCGCGGCATGAGAAAAGGGGAAAATAGCCAACTCTTTTAAAAATCTTCTTCTGCCTAACCAGTTGGCCAATTTTCTTGAAACTTCACATGAATGATCTTTGAGTGAAGGGCTTTCAAAGTTGTTAAAAGAATTAAATTCCATCAAAGACTTTGGCTGCCGCGGCATGAGAAAAGCGGAAAATATCTAAATCTTTTAAAAATCATCTTCTGCCTAACCAGTAGGCCAATATTCTTGAAACTTCACAGGAATGATACTTGAGTGAAGGGCTTGCAAAGTTGTTAAAAGATTTTGATTCCATTAAAGATTTGGGCTGCCGCGGCATGAGCAAAGGGGAAAATAGCCAAATCTTTTAAAAATCTTCTTCTGCCTAATTAGCTAGCCAATATTCTTGAAACTTCACATGAATGATCCTTGGGTGAAGGGCTTTCAAAGATGTTAAAAGAATTTGATTCCATCAAAGACTCTGGCTGCCGCGGCATAAGAAAAGGGGAAAATAGCCAAATCATTTAAAAATCTTCTTCTGCCCTACTAGTAGGCCAATATTCTTGTAACTTAATATGAATGATCCTTGGCTGAAGGGATTTCAAAGTTGTTAAAAGAATTTGATTCCATCGAAGGCTTTGGCTGCCGTGGCATGAGAAAAGGGGCAAATAGCCAAATCTTGTAAAAATCTTCTGCCTTCAACTAGTTGGCCAATATTCTTGAAACTGCCCATGAATGATCCTTGGGTGAAGGGCTTTCAAAAGTTTTTGAGAGACTTTGATTCCATCAAAGCCTTTGACTGCCGCGGCATGAGAAAAAGGAAAATAGCCAAATCTTTTAAAAATCTTCTGGCTTACTACATGTAGTTGGCCAATATTCTTAAAACTTCACATGAATGATCTTTGGGTGAAGGGCTTTAAAAGTTGTTATAAGAATTTGATTAATAGCAAACACTTTTGAAAAGGCTGAATTTTGTTTCATTCTTTTGAAAAACTAAGGAAAAGGGGCTTTATTGCAAAATTCTTAATTTGCTGCTATACAGGTCAAAATGTTTATTTCAACAATGCAAAAAATTTCAGGTGAGCGATCTAGGGCCATCATGGGCCTCTTGTCCTAAATATTTTCAGTACTATACTGTCCACAATTTATATCTTAACAACTTCCATTTTGTCTTCTATCACAGCTTTCCACCTGGAACTCTCTGAATGTCTTCTGTGTGGGAAAGTTTTTTTTGGGAAAAAAATAATGAGATTTGGTAAGATAAAGCCTTGCCTTTCAACTATTTAGAGTAATGAAGAAATTGCTAGTAAGCAGTCCTAAGTTAGTACTGGAGATGAGCGTACCAGTATATCTGTAGGGTCTACAATGTGATTGTGTTGAAAAGAATATTGATGATAGACTCTACACAGACACTCTTTACAGTCCAACATTCTACATTATAGGGCAAGATTCTGGTGGGCACTAAAGACAATGATGTTGTAGAGATAGGTGAGAAGAATAGTGTGACTACAGTACTGGTGGGAGGTCACGCTGAAGGTGAGGTGTGGGGGCTAGATAAACATCCCTAACTCTAACATTATACATTATAGGGCAAGATTCTGGTGGGCACTAAAGACAATGATGTTGTAGAGATTGGTGAGAAGAATGGTGTGACTACAGTACTGGTGGGAGGTCACACTGAAGGTGAGGTGTGGGGGCTAGATAAACATCCCTAACTCCAACATTATACATTATAGGGCAAGATTCTGGTGGGCACTAAAGACAATGATGTTGTAGAGATAGGTGAGAAGAATGGTGTGACTACAGTACTGGTGGGAGGTCACACTGAAGGTGAGGTGTGGGGGCTAGATAAACATCCCTAACTCCAACATTATACATTATAGGGCAAGATTCTGGTGGGCACTAAAGACAATGATGTTGTAGAGATAGGTGAGAAGAATGGTGTGACTACAGTACTGGTGGGAGGTCACGCTGAGGGTGAGGTGTGGGGGCTTGATAAACATCCCTAACTCTAACATTATACATTATAGGGCAAGATTCTGGTGGGTACTGAAGACAATGATGTTGTAGAGATAGGTGAGAAGAATGGTGTGACTACAGTACTGGTGGGAGGTCACGCTGAGGGTGAGGTGTGGGGGCTAGATAAACATCCCTAACTCTAACATTATACATTATAGGGCAAGATTCTGGTGGGTACTAAAGACAATGATGTTGTAGAGATAGGTGAGAAGAATGGTGTGACTACAGTACTGGTGGGAGGTCACGCTGAGGGTGAGGTGTGGGGGCTAGATAAACATCCCTAACTCTAACATTATACATTATAGGGCAAGATTCTGGTGGGCACTAAAGACAATGATGTTGTAGAGATAGGTGAGAAGAATAGTGTGACTACAGTACTGGTGGGAGGTCACGCTGAAGGTGAGGTGTGGGGGCTAGATAAACATCCCTAACTCTAACATTATACATTATAGGGCAAGATTCTGGTGGGCACTAAAGACAATGATGTTGTAGAGATAGGTGAGAAGAATGGTGTGACTACAGTACTGGTGGGAGGTCACGCTGAGGGTGAGGTATGGGGGCTAGATAAACATCCAGCACTCCCACAGTTCATCACAGCCAGCTATGATGGTACAGTCAGAATATGGGATATAGGCAATAAAGTAAGTATTGCTGTAAATGTTATTAAAAAAATACTATTGGTAAAAGTATAGTTTGAGAATTAATATATACATGTAGATAAATGGATAAATATTGTAGTTTGTGCATAATTGTATGGTAAACTATTGTCTATCAATCTGTCTTTAGTAGAATTTAACATTTTCACTAACTTAGAATTTGCTGCTTCACCTGTGACATACAAAATTGGTTTTATTTGAAATCCTGGATGTGCATTTACTACTCTAGTAAACTGAGAACATAATTTACGCATAATAGTCTACAACTTACCGCTGGTCAGGTCAATAAAAAACAAATACTGGTCACCAGATTTTTATCAATCTGTATATGAAGTCTTCTAAGATGTTATCTATTTCATGATGACCTATATGTTACAGTCTCTGGTAGCCAAGTTGAATGTAGGTCCCGCCAGGTCAGCTGCGTTCAGTAATGATGGGGAGATGATTGCTGTGGGACTGAAGAATGGTGAATTTATAGTGCTGGTTACTAACGGTCTCAAGGTGTGGGGACGGAAGAGAGACAGGGCCGGATCTATTAATGACTTGAGGTTTGTATAAAATCTTTTCTGAAGGAATTCCATCCATCATTAGATACCGAACATTTCATACAACTTAAGGCATCATCAGTAGCAACAGAAATTGACAATGGATATCCTTGTCAGTTTCTGTTGCCACAGATGATGTCTGAAGTTGCATAAATTGCCCTATTCATATAGGGTTAATTTACGTTTTTGAGGTTGTTCACATTCGCAGAGGCCCAAGAAATATGTTAACGCCCAAGTGCGTAGCATGAGGGTCGTTTTTGTATTTTGAGGGCCTTTGCGAATTAATGACCGGAAAATATGTGAATTGACGCTATTAATGCATGAAAACATAAAATTTCAATGGTTACTTACCCCAAACCTATTAATATGTGCAAAAAAATGAACCTAGGTGAGGGCCATTGAAGTTTTGTTCTGATAAATCTTCCGAAATGTTTTTGTTATGCACGACATCAGCAAAATGACGTTACATTATAATTTGGCGCCAAAGGCGAACATCTCTTATTTAACATAAGATGTTTTGCGGGAAAAGGGGAGTTGTTTTTTTGAAAGTTCAAATCAGTGCAAAGCCGGTCCGATATCGCACATGAATCTACGGATTAATGCATGATTTCTCAGGATATCCGCTCGGTTTCTTCTCGTTAATATTCAATGCTGATAACAGCCCGAAAACATACATTTTATGCAATAATGATAGATGGAATACCTTAAGGCAATCACATTCAATGGATAATTTGCTGCTGTCATTTTAAAAAGGACTTCACCATTTATAGTGTCATTCTGCCTATCAATAAAACTTCTTTAGAAATAATATAGCTTCGTTTTAATACTGGATAAAATGAAATAACTAATTCTATTACGTTTAATAGAATAACTACGGTATTAAATGAGATGTGACCGCGCATGCGTACTTCAGTGAACCTTAGCGCGCGAAACTTCACGCTGTAAAATTTCCAATTTGGGAAATTATTTTTCGAGTTTTTGGATTAAAAACGGAACGTGGTTTCGTTAATTGCGGCCTATATTGTGCTTAGGCCTGTTAAGATTGTTCACACGTAGTGGGAACTTTTGTTATTTGTCGTGAATCCGACAATTTGTGATTTGCCACACGTAGTGGGGCAGTGACTAGTCTTCGGACAACACATAATGGCGGACAAAGAGAAAAAATCCAAAGACCGCGAGTCGGTAGCTCCGAAAGAATCGAACCCGACCCCTGACAAGCCAAAGGCTAAAGTCCAGGCTCCGCCTTCTAAGTCGAGGCCGTCAAGTATGCCTTCTCAAGAGGAGGAAATACTCGCAATTCTGCAAGTTATGCGAAGCGAACAGAAAAAGACTAACGAACGCCTTGATGCTTACGATAGGCGTTTTGAGCAAATGGAGAATGCCTACGATGATTACTATGAAGGCGAGGTCGACGAATATTACGACGATTCTGCGTCTTACAGCCACAAACGCTCGGCAGAGGCGTTAGATGACCCGCCCACTCCGGGCCCAAGTCACCAAACCAGTTTGTTTTCGGGGATGGCAAAAAGATTTAAAACTGTCGAAATATGTGATAATGACATTGATCCTTTGCTTGCCGAAAATGTAAATGAACTTTTCATTAAAGGAATGGATTAGGACCAATATATTGAGATGGTCAAAGATGAGATAAACCCAAGACCTGCCAACTGTGAGGGGCTGGCTACAGTTAAATTAAACCAGTTGGTGTGGGATATCGTTTCTCTGACAGCCCGGTCTAGAGACAAAAAATTACAAAACATTGAATCGTCTATTATCAAGTCGGCTTGTGTCTTGGCAAAAACTGTCAACAATTTGGCCAAGACAGATGTGGATGGAGCGTCAAAAGGACATATTGACGGAATTAATGACGCCATAGCTTTGTTGGGTCACTCGAACAAGCAAATTAATATGTTACGGAGAGATCTTCTCAAACCAGAGATGAGGAATGAGTATTCTCATTTGTGTACACATTCGCTACCATATACCAGACAATTGTTTGGGGATGACCTTTCGAAAACGGCCAAGGAGATTGAGGAGTGCTCCAAAATTGGATACAAATTACAATATGGATCTAGAAGGGGATCTTATGGATCTATGCGGCCCAGAGGTCCCAGGGTGCGAGGCCGAGGTCTGACGAGGGGCTTTCGTGGACGCCCTTCTTACCAGTTTCCAAAAAACTCCCAGAGCCAGAGGGGAGTGGGGAACAAGAGAATGTAGATAAATTGGTAAGGTCTAAGTTTTCAGCAGGTAGATTAAAGTTTTTCTCTCATGAATGGCAAAAGATTACCAATGACCCTGTTATTTTGAACATGGTACAGAATTGCAATGTTGATTTTATTGACAACATCCCTCCTAAGCAAGACCACTTTTCACAAAGACATTTCACCGAAAATGAAGCAAATATAATTGATCGAGAAGTTGATAAATTGTTTGAATTACAAGTTATCAAAGAGGTAGAATGGGATAAAAACCAATTCTTGTCGCCTATATTTTTGCGACCGAAAAAGAACAATGAATATCGTATGATACTAAATTTGAAAAAGTTGAATGAATTTGTTCCATATAAACACTTCAAAATGGATACTTTTGAATCGGCTTTAACTTTGGTGAGGCAAAACATGTTCATGTGTACTCTTGATATTAAGCATGCATATTATTCTGTTCCAATATCTGAGGAACATCAAAAGTATCTACGTTTTTTATGGAGGGATAAGGTGATGCAGTTCACTTGTGTACCAAATGGTTACCGCGATGGACCTCGATTATTTACAAAATTGTTGAAACCTGTTTTTGCCACATTAAGGGCACGAGGCCATATTTGTACAGGGTTTATTGATGATAGTTTTCTTGGGGGAGAAACTTTTGCTATTTGCTTGAATACTGTTCATGAGACAGATAGTTTAATGATAAAGTTGGGCTTTATAATGAATTATGACAAGTCTGTGATGATCCCATCTCAGAAAATTGTTTATTTGGGCTACATTGTAGATTCTGTTTTAATGATTGTCACATTGCCCCTTGAAAAAGTTGAAAATGTTAAACTTATCTGTTCAAGATTATCAAAGTGTACATCTACCACCATTCGAGAGGTTGCAAAATGTGTGGGAGTTCTAGTGTCATGTTTCCCTGCTGTGGAATATGGCAGACTTCATTATAGAGAGATAGAAAATCAAAAAAGTTTAGCTCTCAAACGCAATTGTGGCAATTTCGATGCAAATATGAGTGTCTCGGAAAACATGAAACTAGAACTCCGTTGGTGGATTGATAATGTGCAATCACAGGTGCGGCATATTGATAGAGGTAGCCCTCAAGTTGAAATTCAGACTGATAGTAGTCTAGAAGGATGGGGCGTTGTTTTTGGAGAATTGACGTTTGGTGGTAGATGGAACTCTGATGAAAAGAACTTGCATATCAATTGCTTAGAACTTACTGCAATTTTATTTGCATTGAAAGCTGTAGCAGAGCATTTGGAAAATAAACATGTTAAGGTTTTGTCTGATAGTTCCACAGCTGTGTGCTATGTCAACAATATGGGAGGCATTAAATCAGAGAAATGTAATCAGATTAGTAAAAGCATCTGGGAATTTTGTATAACAAAAAACATTTGGGTGACATGTACCCATATTCCAGGGACAAGCAATGATGCAGATACTCCTTCTCGCAAGTTTAAGGACAGTACAGAATGGAAATTAAAAGATTTAGTGTTTTGCCAAATTTGTGAAATTTGGGAGTCTCCAGATATTGATCTTTTTGCTTCACGCTTAAATAACAAAGTTGATCGATATTGCTCTTGGAAACCTGATCCAGATGCCTCCCATATTGATGCATTTACTTTAAACTGGGGTAATTTTCAAATGCCATATTTGTTTCCACCTTTCAGTGTGTTGAGTCGCTGCATTCGGAAGATACAAATGGACAAAGCACGAGCATTAATCATAGCCCCATTGTGGCCAACACAAGTATGGTTTTCAACTCTCATGAAAATACTGGTAGATACACCAATAATCCTACCGAAGACGAAACACACATTGACTTCAGAAATTCCAGGTCAGGTTCATCCCATGGAGAAAAAACTGGTACTAATCTCATGCAAAGTGTCTGGCATTCCTACAGAAAGCGACGCTTTTCGAAACAGGCTACAAACATTATCATGTCTTCATGGAGAAGTTCCACAAAGCGGGAATACCAAGTTCATATTTCAAAATGGGTACACTTCTGTAATTCAAGGAAAATTGATTCAATTTCGGTTTCTGTCCAAAATGTCATAGAATTTCTTACCAGTGAATACGAAAAGGGACTTAGTTACAGTTCTATTAATACATCTAGAGCTGCTCTGTCTTCGCTAGGAATTATGTTGGATACATTTACAGCCGGTACACATCCGATAGTTGTACGTTTCATGAAGGGCGTTTTCAACAGTAGACGGTCAAGGCCCATATATTCTACCACATGGGATGTGGATAAAGTGCTAAAATACTTGCGTCAATTATCGTCAGTTAAACATTTGAGTTTGAAGGATTTGACCTTAAAATTAACTATGCTAATTTAAAAATTAAACGAGACTTACCTTGGTTAAAGTCGATGTTTAATTGTAATTCTATGAGTTATAGAATTACGGAGGGATTAAATGAGATGTGGACCCGCGCATGCGCACTTCAGTCTTCAACGATTTTTGGCAGTATTTACCCCTGAAAAGGCTTGTGTTATGAAGTAAATGTGAAGAAATGTTGTAGGGTATAGGGAGGGAGGCATTTAATCCCTCCGTAATTCTATAACTCATAGAATTACAATTAAACATCGACTTTAACCAAGGTAAGTCTCGTTTAATTTTTAAATTCTATTTCGTTAAATAGAATAACTACGGTATTAAATGAGATTTTAAAGCTAAATAATGCCAAAAAATAATTACCTCAACACTTGAGAACCTTTTCTTCGAACTCATTCTTATTCTGTATTTTCTTGTGATAGAACTTTGTAAATGTGGCTTGTCCAGACCATCCTGCTCTGTCCATAATATCTTGTATCGGCAGCCCTTTCAAGGTCGCTTTTGACACCACAGCTGATCTGGCACTGTGTGCTCCATAACTTTTGTCTATACCCGAACGAATCATAACTGTTTTCACCCATCTAGAGATTGTATCTTTAGTAACTGCGGTATGCGGTTTAATGTAACTAATGAGAAGCGATTCTTCTTCTCCCCTTAATGTCTTTGTACGCTTTATATATTCTTTCATAACAGTGTAAACACAAAGCCTCCTGTCTGGAGGGAACGCCTTTGAACTCAATAACTTAGGTTCATAACTCGGTCGACTTTGCTTAAGTAAACCTCTGAACTGTAAAATGAACTGTGAATATGTCTTTTTTAACTTCTTAACAGTCAACATATGTACACTCTGTACTCTAGCTGCATTCGTTAGTACAATTAACATAGTAAGCTTCAATGTAAGGTCTTTTAGACTTAGATGACGCACTGGAGACAATGTCCTGAGGTAATTAAGTACAATATCAACATCCCATGTAAGGCAATATCTCGATTTCGATGGTCTTTGATTATAAACACCTTTCATGAACCTTACAGCAATAGGGTGCGTCCCTGCTGTGAAATTTCCCAACATGATTCCAAGTGAGGACAATGCAGCTCTTGACGTATTTAACGAGCTATAACCTAATCCTTTATCGAACTCGCTGGTGAGGAATTCAATGACATCCTGCACAGAAACCGAAATGTTATCAATTTTCCGTCTACTACAGAACTGTAGCCATTTTGATATATGTACTTGGTACTCGCGTTTTGTGGAATTTCTCCACGAAGACATGATAATGTTTGTTGCTTTCGTAGAAAATCCTCGTTGTCTATACGAGTCCCAGACACTCTGCATGCAATCAGAACCAACTTGTTTGCAAATGGATGACTTTGAGTTTGATACGGTAATGTCAATAGCTGTTTTGTCCTTTGTGAAATCACAGGAGCATCGATTAGTATCCTCATGAGACTGGCAAACCAAACTTGAGTCGGCCATAACGGAACAATCATGATAGCTTGTGCTAGGTCTGTTTGTACTTTGCGAATGCAGCGTCCGATCACACTGAAAGGAGGAAATATGTATGGCAGATTAAACTGACCCCAATTAACAGTGAATGCATCAATATAGGAGGCATAAGGATCTGGTTTCCATGAACAATAATTGTTTACTCTGTTATTCAATCGTGATGCAAATAGATCTATATCTGGCTCACTCCAAACTTTGCATATTTTTTGAAAAGTATCAGAACAAAGTGACCATTCTGTATTATCATCGAATTTACGTGATGGCAAATCAGCCTCATTACTTTTCCCTGGTATATGAGCACAAGTGATCCAGATATTGTTTTCTATTGCAAACTGCCATATCTGTTTGCTAATGTCATTACATTGATCCGATTTTATGCCTCCCATATTGTTTACATAGCTCACAGCTGTTGAGCTATCGGATAAAATTTTTACATGCTTATTTTGTAACTCTTTCCCAACTGCTTTTAACGCAAAGAGAATAGCTATCATCTCTAAACCATTTATGTGCATGCTTTTTTCTTCAGATTTCCATCTACCACCGAATTTTTGTTCATTGAATACTACACCCCAGCCCTCAAGACTACTATCTGTCTGTATGACGGCTTGTGGGCTACCTCTATCAATGTATCTAACTTGGGTATGAACGTTTTCAACCCACCATTGCAATTCTACCTTCATTGTTTCAGATATTGTCATTTTTCCTTCGAAATCACCTGAGCAATTTTTTAATGCTTTAATTTTCCCTTTTTCAAGCTCTCGATAATGCAATCGGCCGTAATCAACAGCGGGGAAACATGAAACCAAAACGCCTACGACTTTTGCAACTTCTCTTATTGAAACCGATTCGGCTCTACTTAATTTTTCACATAATAACACAACATTTTCCATCTTTTCAGGCGTCGAAATAACAATCATCAATACTGAGTCTATTATGAAGCCCAAATAGATTACCCTTTGGGATGGGATAAATACCGATTTATCATCATTCATGACAAAACCCAAACTTGTCATCAAATCATTAGCTGTAACAACAGTATTGAGGCATGATTCATATGTTTCTCCACATAAAAAACTGTCATCAATAAAGCCAGTACATAAATGTCCGTCTGCTCTTAATTTTGCAAATACAGGCTTTAGCAGCTTTGTAAATAAGCGAGGTCCATCCCGATAACCATTGGGTACACAGGTAAATTGGAAAAATTTTTGCTTCCATCAGAAAACAAGAAATTTTTGATCTTCAATTGCAATAGGCACTGAATAATATGCATGTTTTATGTCAAGCGTGCACATGAACATACCTTTTCTAACCAAAGTTATTGCCGTTTCAAATGTATCCATTTTGAAATGCTTATATGGTACATACTCATTCAACTTTTTCAAATTCAAAATCATTCTATAATCTTTGTTTTTCTTTGGCCGGAGAAATATAGGAGAAATATACTGACTATTATTCCATTCTACCTCTTGTATGACATTCAGAGCTGATAATTTTTCTATCTCCCGGTCAATAATTTCTGTTTCAACTTTATTGAATTTTTGATGTGGGATATTTCCCTGCTTTGGCGGTATATTCTCAATGAACTGCACACGACAACCACTTATTGTTTCTAAAATAATTGGATCATTAGTAATTTTGTGCCATTCCTGCAAAAAATTTTTCAATCTACCTGCAGAAAATTTTTCACTTACCATTAAGTTTACATTCTCTTGGCCCCCACTCCCCGACGGGAGTTTTTTGGCGGCTGATAGCTAGTGCTCTGGAACTCAGGCGATCCTCGACCCCTGAATCCTCTGCCGATCCCACGGCCTCTCACGCGGCCCCCCCCTAGGCCTAGAGTAGCTGGAATAACCAAACGCCCCTCTACCATGCTGGAGCTTGTAACCAATTTTCGCACACTCTTCTATATCTTTTGCTGTTTTTGACACATCATCCCCAAAGAGCTGTTTTGTGTATGGTAATGAGTGAGTACATAAATGGCTGTACTCATTCCTGAGCTCTGGTTTGAGTAAATCTCGACGCAGCATGTTTATTTGTTTGTTCGTGTGCCCCAGTAGGGCAATGGCGTCGTTTATTCCTTCGATCGAGCTCTCTATGCCAGGAGTATCCAGTCTAGCCAAATTGTCCACGGTTTTGGTCAAGATACACGCAGATTTTACACAAGATGTCTCTATCGTCTGCAATTTTTTGTCCTTAGAGCGTGCATTTGGTGAAACTATGTCCCAAATCAATTGGTTAAGTTTAACAGTTGCCAACCCTTCACAGTTGGCTGGTCGAGGATGGGTTTCGTCCTTAATTAAGTTTTGGTACTGGTCCTCGTCCATCCCTTTGAGGAAAAGTTCATTAATGTTCTCTGCCAAAACAGGCTCAATATCGGAATCACAAACTTCAACTGTTTTGAAACGTTTTGCCATGCCGGCAAATCTACTGTCATTTAGTCCAGGGTCAAAATCATCCTGAGAATTTCGACTTCTTTTTCCATTGTGATCCACTGGGGGACACTCGTCGTCGTATTCGTAGTAGTCCCCTGTTCCATCGTAATCATAAGACTCGATGTGCAAAAGTCTCTTCTCAAATTCGTCCTGTCGGCGACCGGACTCTTTCTGTTCGGACCTAATTTCTTGCAGAATGGCAACGATTTCCTCGTCCCTATTAGGTTTAGCGGTGTTCTTTGTGTTCGACGGTTTTCCCGTCTTCGTAGAACTAGCGGTTTTAGGCTTGTCTGCCTGATTCTCCGTGGCCTCTCGTTTCTCCTTGTCGGCCATGTTTATTCCGTCCCACCACGTGTGACGATCGAAAACAACTGATTTCGGCACAAAAATTGCCTGTCAATTAGTTCCCACTACGTGCGAACACTAAATATAAGTTTCCTAACGTAAAAAGTTAATAATATGACAAACTACGTTCATCAATCCACAATAAATGTCGATTTTATCGCAATCGAAATTTGTTAGGAACTGAATAATGGCGGCGCGCCAGGTGCACTGAAGTGCGCATGCGCGGGTCCACATCTCATTTAATACCGTAGTTATTCTATTTAACGAAATAGAATTGTGCTTGCCAATGCAGCAAGATCTCAAAGTGTACATATGTTATCCGTTAAAGGTTTACAAAAGACTTATTCACAGTTCATTCTACAATTTTGTGGCTTACTTAAGCAAAGCAGGCCAAGTTTTCAACCTATGTTATTAAGTTTGAAAGCCTATCCTCCAGACAGGAGGTTATGTGTTTATACCGTTCTTAAAGAATATTTGGTAAGAACTAAACCCTTAAGGCAAGGTGAAGATTCCTTATTCATTAGTTACATCAAACCTCATACGCCGGTTTCCAAAGATACTATATCACGGTGGATAAAAACTGTAATGATACGTGCTGGGATAAATCAATCTTTTGGAACCCATAGTGCAAGGTCAGCAGTGGTGTCTAAAGCAGATCTCAAAGGATTACATTTGAAGGAAATCATGGATCGTGCAGGCTGGTCTGTTGAATCAACCTTTACAAAATTCTACAAGAAGAATATCACGAAGAAGGGTGACTTTGACAGCACTCTCTTGAAACTTTAAGGTAAAGCGTTTAGTCATTATTCAGCTTTAAAGTCTCATTTAATACCGTAGTTATTCTATTAAACGTAATAGAATTTAAAAATTAAACAATACTTACCTTGGTTAAGTTGAAGTTTAATTGTAATTCTATGAGTTATAGAATTACGGAGGGATTAAATGCCTCCCTCCCTCCCTACAGAACTATATATTATCCAAAATGTTTCTAAAATATGGAGTAATACTGCCTAAACGCCTTTGAAGACTGAAGTATGCATGCGCGGTCACATCTCATTTAATCCCTCCGTAATTCTATAACTCATAGAATTACAATTAAACTTCAACTTAACTAAGGTAAGTCTTGTTTAATTTTTAAATTATTGTTCAAAATAATCACTTCATGAGTGCAAAACTATTGCAATGTGTAAGTTTCGCATGCACTTAAAATAGTTTTGCTTTCAGTGATTATCATTGTAATACGTAACTACAATAACTGTGTATTTCCTTCAATAGGTTCAGTCCAGATGGGAAGTACCTGGCTGTAGGGTCGGAGGATTGTTGTGTTGACTTCTACGACATCAGTAAAGGTCCGAGTCTCACAAGGGCAGGGTACTGTAAGGGTATACCCAGCTTTGTTATACAGCTAGATTACTCAGCTGATAGTCACTATATCAGGGTAGGTCTATATACATGTACATATAAAACATAAAGGTCAATAGATTGTTCATGTAATTGTACTTTCTTTGGGGAAAGGAATACATTAGAATCTAAAATGTTTCAAAATTATATCATTTCATAATATGTTTTATACTACCGGTAGTTACCATGATGCATTAGGGAAGCATCACTTGATCATTCCTGTGGACTGTTTATTGTTTCATCATTGTATCATTCATTGTTTTATGCAACATAAATGTTTGTACTGTATTGAGCACATATATAGTTATGTTTGTTTATTATACATATAGGTGAGTACAGGAGCGTATGTCCATCAAGTGTTTGCTGTACCCAGTGGTAGTCTAGTAGAGGACCCTACAGTTATACACAAGATTACCTGGGCTACATGGACAAGGTATGTACACAATGTTTACACTACATATAGGTGAGTACAGGAGCATACGTCCATCAAGTGTTTGCTGTACCCAGTGGTAGTCTAGTAGAGGACCCTACAGTTATACACAAGATTACCTGGGCTACATGGACAAGGTATGTACACAATGTTTACACTACATATAGGTGAGTACAGGAGCATACGTCCATCAAGTGTTTGCTGTACCCAGTGGTAGTCTAGTAGAGGACCCTACAGTTATACACAAGATTACCTGGGCTACATGGACAAGGTATGTACACAATGTTTACACTACATATAGGTGAGTACAGGAGCATACGTCCATCAAGTGTTTGCTGTACCCAGTGGTAGTCTAGTAGAGGACCCTACAGTTATACACAAGATTACCTGGGCTACATGGACAAGGTATGTACACAATGTTTACATATAGGTGAGTACAGGAGCATATGTCCATCAAGTGTTTGCTGTACCCAGTGGTAGTCTAGTAGAGGACCCTACAGTTATACACAAGATTACCTGGGCTACATGGACAAGGTATGTACACAATGTTTACATATAGGTGAGTACAGGAGCATATGTCCATCAAGTGTTTGCTGTACCCAGTGGTAGTCTAGTAGAGGACCCTACAGTTATACACAAGATTACCTGGGCTACATGGACAAGGTATGTACACAATGTTTACATATAGGTGAGTACAGGAGCATATGTCCATCAAGTGTTTGCTGTACCCAGTGGTAGTCTAGTAGAGGACCCTACAGTTATACACAAGATTACCTGGGCTACATGGACAAGGTATGTACACAATGTTTACACTACATATAGGTGAGTACAGGAGCATACGTCCATCAAGTGTTTGCTGTACCCAGTGGTAGTCTAGTAGAGGACCCTACAGTTATACACAAGATTACCTGGGCTACATGGACAAGGTATGTACACAATGTTTACACTACATATAGGTGAGTACAGGAGCATATGTCCATCAAGTGTTTGCTGTACCCAGTGGTAGTCTAGTAGAGGACCCTACAGTTATACACAAGATTACCTGGGCTACATGGACAAGGTATGTACACAATGTTTACACTACATATAGGTGAGTACAGGAGCATACGTCCATCAAGTGTTTGCTGTACCCAGTGGTAGTCTAGTAGAGGACCCTACAGTTATACACAAGATTACCTGGGCTACATGGACAAGGTATGTACACAATGTTTACACTACATATAGGTGAGTACAGGAGCGTATGTCCATCAAGTGTTTGCTGTACCCAGTGGTAGTCTAGTAGAGGACCCTACAGTTATACACAAGATTACCTGGGCTACATGGACAAGGTATGTACACAATGTTTACATATAGGTGAGTACAGGAGCATACGTCTATCAAGTGTTTGCTGTACCCAGTGGTAGTCTAGTAGAGGACCCTACAGTTATACACAAGATTACCTGGGCTACATGGACAAGGTATGTACACAATGTTTACATATAGGTGAGTACAGGAGCATACGTCCATCAAGTGTTTGCTGTACCCAGTGGTAGTCTAGTAGAGGACCCTACAGTTATACACAAGATTACCTGGGCTACATGGACAAGGTATGTACACAATGTTTACACTACATATAGGTGAGTACAGGAGCATACGTCCATCAAGTGTTTGCTGTACCCAGTGGTAGTCTAGTGGAGGACCCTACAGTTATACACAAGATTACCTCGGCTACATGGACAAGGTATGTACACAATGTTTACACTACATATAGGTGAGTACAGGAGCATATGTCCATCAAGTGTTTGCTGTACCCAGTGGTAGTCTAGTAGAGGACCCTACAGTTATACACAAGATTACCTGGGCTACATGGACAAGGTATGTACACAATGTTTACACTACATATAGGTGAGTACAGGAGCGTATGTCCATCAAGTGTTTGCTGTACCCAGTGGTAGTCTAGTAGAGGACCCTACAGTTATACACAAGATTACCTGGGCTACATGGACAAGGTATGTACACAATGTTTACACTACATATAGGTGAGTACAGGAGCATATGTCCATCAAGTGTTTGCTGTACCCAGTGGTAGTCTAGTAGAGGACCCTACAGTTATACACAAGATTACCTGGGCTACATGGACAAGGTATGTACACAATGTTTACACTACATATAGGTGAGTACAGGAGCGTATGTCCATCAAGTGTTTGCTGTACCCAGTGGTAGTCTAGTAGAGGACCCTACAGTTATACACAAGATTACCTGGGCTACATGGACAAGGTATGTACACAATGTTTACACTACATATAGGTGAGTACAGGAGCGTATGTCCATCAAGTGTTTGCTGTACCCAGTGGTAGTCTAGTAGAGGACCCTACAGTTATACACAAGATTACCTGGGCTACATGGACAAGGTATGTACACAATGTTTACACTACATATAGGTGAGTACAGGAGCATACGTCCATCAAGTGTTTGCTGTACCCAGTGGTAGTCTAGTAGAGGACCCTACAGTTATACACAACATTACCTGGGCTACATGGACAAGGTATGTACACAATGTTTACACTACATATAGGTGAGTACAGGAGCATACGTCCATCAAGTGTTTGCTGTACCCAGTGGTAGTCTAGTAGAGGACCCTACAGTTATACACAAGATTACCTGGGCTACATGGACAAGGTATGTACACAATGTTTACACTACATATAGGTGAGTACAGGAGCATACGTCCATCAAGTGTTTGCTGTACCCAGTGGTAGTCTAGTAGAGGACCCTACAGTTATACACAAGATTACCTGGGCTACATGGACAAGGTATGTACACAATGTTTACATATAGGTGAGTACAGGAGCATACGTCCATCAAGTGTTTGCTGTACCCAGTGGTAGTCTAGTAGAGGACCCTACAGTTATACACAAGATTACCTGGGCTACATGGACAAGGTATGTACACAATGTTTACATATAGGTGAGTACAGGAGCATATGTCCATCAAGTGTTTGCTGTACCCAGTGGTAGTCTAGTAGAGGACCCTACAGTTATACACAAGATTACCTGGGCTACATGGACAAGGTATGTACACAATGTTTACACTACATATAGGTGAGTACAGGAGCATACGTCCATCAAGTGTTTGCTGTACCCAGTGGTAGTCTAGTAGAGGACCCTACAGTTATACACAAGATTACCTGGGCTACATGGACAAGGTATGTACACAATGTTTACACTACATATAGGTGAGTACAGGAGCGTATGTCCATCAAGTGTTTGCTGTACCCAGTGGTAGTCTAGTAGAGGACCCTACAGTTATACACAAGATTACCTGGGCTACATGGACAAGGTATGTACACAATGTTTACACTACATATAGGTGAGTACAGGAGCGTATGTCCATCAAGTGTTTGCTGTACCCAGTGGTAGTCTAGTAGAGGACCCTACAGTTATACACAAGATTACCTGGGCTACATGGACAAGGTATGTACACAATGTTTACACTACATATAGGTGAGTACAGGAGCATACGTCCATCAAGTGTTTGCTGTACCCAGTGGTAGTCTAGTAGAGGACCCTACAGTTATACACAAGATTACCTGGGCTACATGGACAAGGTATGTACACAATGTTTACATATAGGTGAGTACAGGAGCATATGTCCATCAAGTGTTTGCTGTACCCAGTGGTAGTCTAGTAGAGGACCCTACAGTTATACACAAGATTACCTCGGCTACATGGACAAGGTATGTACACAATGTTTACATATAGGTGAGTACAGGAGCATATGTCCATCAAGTGTTTGCTGTACCCAGTGGTAGTCTAGTGGAGGACCCTACAGTTATACACAAGATTACCTCGGCTACATGGACAAGGTATGTACACAATGTTTACATATAGGTGAGTACAGGAGCATATGTCCATCAAGTGTTTGCTGTACCCAGTGGTAGTCTAGTAGAGGACCCTACAGTTATACACAAGATTACCTGGGCTACATGGACAAGGTATGTACACAATGTTTACACTACATATAGGTGAGTACAGGAGCATACGTCCATCAAGTGTTTGCTGTACCCAGTGGTAGTCTAGTAGAGGACCCTACAGTTATACACAAGATTACCTGGGCTACATGGACAAGGTATGTACACAATGTTTACACTACATATAGGTGAGTACAGGAGCATATGTCCATCAAGTGTTTGCTGTACCCAGTGGTAGTCTAGTAGAGGACCCTACAGTTATACACAAGATTACCTGGGCTACATGGACAAGGTATGTACACAATGTTTACATATAGGTGAATACAGGAGCATATGTCCATCAAGTGTTTGCTGTACCCAGTGGTAGTCTAGTAGAGGACCCTACAGTTATACACAAGATTACCTCGGCTACATGGACAAGGTATGTACACAATGTTTACACTACATATAGGTGAGTACAGGAGCGTATGTCCATCAAGTGTTTGCTGTACCCAGTGGTAGTCTAGTAGAGGACCCTACAGTTATACACAAGATTACCTGGGCTACATGGACAAGGTATGTACACAATGTTTACACTACATATAGGTGAGTACAGGAGCATATGTCCATCAAGTGTTTGCTGTACCCAGTGGTAGTCTAGTAGAGGACCCTACAGTTATACACAAGATTACCTGGGCTACATGGACAAGGTATGTACACAATGTTTACATATAGGTGAGTACAGGAGCATACGTCCATCAAGTGTTTGCTGTACCCAGTGGTAGTCTAGTAGAGGACCCTACAGTTATACACAAGATTACCTGGGCTACATGGACAAGGTATGTACACAATGTTTACACTACATATAGGTGAGTACAGGAGCATACGTCCATCAAGTGTTTGCTGTACCCAGTGGTAGTCTAGTAGAGGACTCTACAGTTATACACAAGATTACCTGGGCTACATGGACAAGGTATGTACACAATGTTTACATATAGGTGAGTACAGGAGCATATGTCCATCAAGTGTTTGCTGTACCCAGTGGTAGTCTAGTAGAGGACCCTACAGTTATACACAAGATTACCTGGGCTACATGGACAAGGTATGTACACAATGTTTACACTACATATAGGTGAGTACAGGAGCGTATGTCCATCAAGTGTTTGCTGTACCCAGTGGTAGTCTAGTGGAGGACCCTACAGTTATACACAAGATTACCTGGGCTACATGGACAAGGTGAGTGGAGCATCCACTAATATAATGTTTACACTTCATTTGATGATGGATTTTATAAATCTTGAAATGGTCAAGCTTTCCCTGAAGATTTTAAAGGAACTTATTATCATGGCCATACAAACACATTGTATCATACATTTTAAGGTATTCTATCCATCATTAGATACCAAACACTTTTTAGCGAGCCGGGACTTTATGTCCGGGGAGCTAATGTCACAGCCCTAGTGTCGGCGTCGCGTCCCGTCCCGTCCCGTCGTGTCTTCACTTGAAAAACTTTAACCTGGTCTATATCTCAGGCACTATTAGAGATACAGCCTTGATATTTCATACATGGATACATCTCGACAAGACCTTTCATTTGGGACCATGACCTTTGACCTAGTGACCTTGACCTTGGAGTTTGACCTACTTTTGAAAAACTTTAACCTGGCCTATATCTCATGCACTATTATTGATAGAGCCTTGATATTTCACACATGGATACCTCCTGTCAAGACCTTTCATTTGTGACCTTGACCTTGTGACCTTGACCTTGGAGTTTGACCTACTTTTAAAAAATTAGATGTTTTTGTGACAAGCTCCCGTATAGGCGAGCTACGTTGTCCGCGGACAACTCTTGTTGCAACTACGGTCTTCAACAAAGGCATCGTGTTTTGTGTCATCCATGACAATGGAAATTAACAAGGGATACCCTGGTCAATATCCATTGCCACAGATGAAGTGGGCAGTTGCATGAAGTGTTTGGTATCCTATGATGGCTGGAATTCCTGAAATCAGTTTATTCATTGGTAGACTAATCCATTATTATTCTGTGTATCCTAGTGTAAAGCTTTTATTGTTTTGTCATTCATAGGAATTTTTGTTGTCAAAGATTTTTGTAAGCTTAATAATGATTACTTCATATATATGAGCCAGGATCTGGAAAAACGTCCCTTGAGGCTTTTGAGCCCAACATAGATCAAGATCAGCCTGTACATAGGCATGGTCTAATCAGGATCCACGTTGTTCTCTAATAGCTTCTTTGTGACCTTTAGTAACTTAAAGAGAGCCGCATGGATGCATATTGGACTGAATTTGACAACAGGCTGATCTTCAAACTAAATTTTTAGAAATGCTATAAGGGATGTTTTTCCAGATCCCAGCTCATATCAATGTAACAGTATAATACAGTTTAAGTGTACTATTTCAGCGTGTTAGGCCGTGAAGTTGTGGGTATCTGGCCTAAAGATGCGGACAAGGCAGAGGTGAACTGTGCTCATCTCTCCCATAATGGGACAGCACTGGCAACTGGTGATGACTCAGGTCTCGTCAAACTGTTTGACTTTCCATGTTCAGAAAAATATGTAAGTGAAATTCTTGAGCCTGCACCTTATAAGCCCCATTCTTATGTATTGACGCTCCTCAAGGAGGCTTTGTAAAACATTGTGGAAAAGAAAAAATTGCTTGTCACAAGCAATTTCTTCATTTTCAACAATGCTTTTTACCCCCAAAGTCATACATAACATTTTATCACATCAATGATAGGAACTTTCATCTGCAACTTCTTTCAATTTAGACAAGCTTAAAATTTTGTTGTTTGGGAATGGGTTAAGCCTCTAAAAAACAATCCTTGGATTTTATGATAAGAAGACAGACATATTTCTGAAAATGATAAGGAAAAGGATGGGAAAAATATTAATAAGCGCTCTTTTCATCACTGTTTTTATCTTTTGCCCAAACATTTTAGGGTAAGAAATTAATTAGAAATACAATAAAATTACCTCTACAGCTAGAAATGGTGTATTCAGGTCCTATGTTAATGACAAAACTTTGATTATCCTTGCTTCATGGTTAGTTGGAGCTTGAAAAAAAAAATAAACATTTCATATTATAGGGATGAAATTGCAAAATATTATCTGCCTCAACTTTTTGGTGTAAATTTGAATAAATCTTTGTTAAACTTTAAAACTTATGTATTTATCTACCTATAATTCAGTCACGATATTTTGACACATGTTTACAAAATTTACCTTTGTAAACAACACAATATCGAACTCAAAACTACTGTAATTTTGCTTGTGGTGGTTTGAATCTTGCAGGTGTCCCACACCTGCAAGACTACAACCAACACATGCAAAATTATATTGAGATTATGAATGCTTTTTCGATTATTGACATTGGTAAAATGTGGGTAAATGTTTGCCATAATAAGTATTGTGACTGGACTATAGGCGATGAATGTTAAGATTTCCCTCTTGACTGTATACTGCTATATGTTGATTTCAGGCTGGACACAAGTCGTTTGTTGGCCACTCTGCCCATGTTACCAATGTAAAGTTTACAGCAGATGATAAATATCTCATCAGTACAGGCGGCGATGATTGTTGGTAGGTCTAAACTTATAGTGACAGATAAGAGGGATTGAAGGCATTCCAAATTTGTTATTTCAAAGCCGAAACCCTATGTTGTAGGAACTCATTGGAATCTGTCTATTCATTCAATACTATCAGCTAGTATGTTTTAACCTGCATAACTACAGTTGGCGCGAGCTAAATTTATGATTACCATATTAGCAAATGGTAAAATTACACTATACTGGTATTTTTTATGGCAAATTTCACAAGGTCTCATGACCATGTTTGATTTTCATAACGATTGTAACTTTAACAAGTTTAGAAAACATTCAGGCAGCAGAAGAGATGATATAGCTGGTACCAGAATTTTTTACCTGTTTGTATGTTTGACAAACTTGCAAGGGCCCCTTTTGATACTTCAAATTCTATTCTGAAACCCTTGCCCTTTGCTCAGCAGAGGCTAGATCCATATAAAATCATGTTATGTATTTTCTATTTTCAGTGTGTTTGTATGGAAATGTTTGTAATGACAGCAGGACCCAACACATTGAATATTCCAGAGATTAGGTGCCACAAACATTAACAGATGCCATTATATTGTATATCTGGATTATGTGGCTAAGTCTGTATTACCATTCCCAAACATTTGCCTCATTTTGACATCTAAAATCAAGACTGTTTTGAATAGCATTTGAATAGTTTGGAGAGAAAAAGAAGACATTTTTAGTAACCAGAATTTCTCCTTACTTCCTTGGCTTTCCATGCTGTTATTGGAGGATTTTTATGCATAATTACATTAGTATTGTGGTCTGCAATAGCTTTCAGTGTGGCTTTTGTTTAGTATGGCTTCATGAGACTCTGGGTTAAATTCTCTTCATCAACGATTGAGAAGCTAGCAGTAAGACCCATTCCCATACAGTGATGTGTTTTGATGTCCAACAAGACCAAGGCATTGGAAAACATTGTGGAAAATGAAGATATTGCTTGTGACAAACAATTTCTTGATTTCCCACAATGTGTTCTACCTGAAAATGTTAAATATCATTTATTTGAAATTGTCGTCTGCAACACCTTTGAACTTTGAGTAGTCTAAAGAATTTCTGTCTGGTAATGGGTAGAATTAAATGCTCAAACAGACGAAGACTTGCGAGTATTTGGCACAATATAATTTTGATTGTGCAAAACAACAAAGTGCATATCTACCTGAAATGGATTTGTGATAATTTCCCTAGTTGTAATGAAAGTAGTGTCGACTTTTGACAAGTAATAGCATATGGAAAATTACAGTGGAAATCTTTTTGGTTGTTTTCCTTACATTGTAGACTATACATATCATTGAATATACTTTGTGATTCCATATAACCATGGCAGCTTCTTACCTACACATTGTCCAGGTTTTTGATACATTTTTTTGCTAATTTAGGTTTTGAATGTAACTTTGATACTTTGTATATTATAGATTCTTGTAGAAATCCAAAATACATGCAGAGCTGAATCTAAGACGCGGGATTGCGGGATTCCCGCAGTAACTTATTGCAGGGCACAAAAAACGATAGGCAGCGTGGGACAAGTCACGCACGTTTTTTCAGATTGGCGCATTTTTCTATATATGTCGCGTAATAACGTAGATCTAGGTTCATAATCATTGAAAAGTTGCTAAAAACAGATTGCAGAGAAACACCTGCAATTCTATATTTATATAGTGTTTTATATCTCCCGTCAAAAAATAGATATTTGTCTTGGAAATGAAATAGATTTATGTTCGAGATTTTCACCGAAAATGGGAAAAATACAAAGGAGTTGAATGTAGGGGGAAATGGCTGAGAAAATTTCATAATTTGTAATTATTACGGTGCACAACAACAACAATGGCGGTCAAAACAAACTAAATAAAGAACCACTGTGTTAAAATCGTTTTTAATCACATAAATGGACCAAATAATATGTTATCATCGTGGCACATAAATGGCCGACGAAACAAAGAAACTCTGCCTGAAAATTGTTTTTATCACATAAATGGTTTGAAGTAAAAAATACCAAGTGAGTAACCCAAGATCATCCTCAGCGTAGATGTCTTCTGCAGTAGCCACATCATGTACATGGTGGATTCTGCCGAGGGTTATAATTGAAATTGAATGGTGCGGCCTTTTTTTCTACAGCCCTGAGACTATTGAAATCAGGATAGAAGAGTTTTAAAGAAAAATTAAAAACGATTTTGTGGTGTAAATAATTTGCTTAAAGCAGTCCAGTGTAATTATTTTCTGTGAATAGTATAATCTAAACTTTAAACAACAAATAAATTAAAGAACTTGAACATATAAAGTTTGTTATATGGACAACAGTTGTCTAAACAGACTGCTTAGACAAGAGCTAATACTTACAGAGAGTAAAGATAATGTTCCTTCAGTTCATATAATGGCTTAAGTTATCCCCCGCCGAAAAATTTTTTCGGGGGTTATATTGTTTTTGCAATGTCCGTCCGTCCTTCCTTCCGTCCGTCCGTCTGTCCGTCCGTCCGTCCGTCCGACATTCGTTTCCGCGCTATTTCTTGGAATATATAGACCAGATTTCGATGAAACTTGGCACACAGCTTCACTACAAAGAGGACATGCGCATATCGTCGGGGTTACCCGGTTCCTCCGCCGAATTTAGAGTTACTGCCCCTGACTGTTTAAGCCATATACATACAGAGTGATATTCGTTTCCGCGCTATTTCTTGAAAACTGTAGACCGGATTTCGATGAAACTTGGCACACAGCTTTACTACAAAGTGGACATGCGCATATCGTCGGGGTTACCCGGTTCGACCGCCGAATTTAGAGTTACTGCCCCTGACTGTTTTAGCCATATACATACAGTGATATTCGTTTCCGCGCTATTTCTTGGAAACTGTAGACCGGATTTCGATGAAACTTGGCACACAGCTTCACTACAAAGTGGACATGCGCTTATCGTCGGGGTTACCCGGTTCCACCGCCAAATTTAGAGTTACTGCCCCTGACTGTTTTAGCCATATACATACAGAGTGATATTCGTTTCCGCGCTATTTCTTGAAAACTGTAGACCGGATTTCAATGAAACTTGGCACACAGCTTTACTACAAAGTGGACATGCGCATATCGTCGGGTTACCGGGTTCGACCGCCGAATTTAGAGTTACTGCCCCTGACTGTTTAAGCCATATACATACAGTGATATTCGTTTCCGCACTATTTCTTGAAAACTATACACCGGATTTCAATGAAACTTGGCACACAGCTTTACTACAATGAGGACATGCGCATATCGTCGGGGTTACCCGGTTCGACCGCCGAATTTAGAGTTACTGCCCCTGACTGTTTTAGCCATATACATACAGAGTGATATTCGTTCTGTTGAAGCCATATACATACAGAGTGATATTCGTTCTGTTGAAGCCATATACATACAGAGTTATATTCGTTTCCGCGCTACTTTATTGACAATGAAAATATGTTGGGCGGGGGATATCAATTCAACGAATTTGCTTGTTACAGGTAAATTCTGACTTAATATTTTAGCGATTAAAAGTCAAATTCACTGTGGCTCAAGCCCGAATCCTGTTGGCCCACATTTTGAAGCATGGTGGGGGAGTTGGCCCACTTTTGTGAAAACCTAGATTCAGCTCTGTACATGTTTAAGTATCATGGTCAGTTGGCGAGTATTGAAGTTAGAACTTTTGTTTTTCAGTATTCGTCAATGACCATTGTTTAACATGAAACAAACTAAATTATGTAAAGAAATTGCATGATAAAATTGTTATACATTATCATTTATTCAAAGAATTGGTATAATAATGCTTTAAAGACAGTTTTTGTAATTTTTCTGTATAGTATTTATTGATTTATGTGTCTTAATAATGTTCCGTCCTTTTCATGTTGTCTCAATTTTCTGTGTTTTTGTATAGTGTTTATCTGATTGTTACAATGTTTTATTGATTATGAAGAGATTTATATACCAGTATATCCGCAGGGCATGTACATTTGTATCAGCAAAATGTGATCATATCATAATGAATAAATGACAGTGTACAGTAGCTTGTGAAAAACGAATATTTACATGTACACCATCTTAGCAAGCCAAGGGTTCTACCTCCACTTTGTTCCTTACAAACAAAGTAGAGGTAGAACCATAGGCTTGCGAAGATGCATGCACACTTACTTATTGATTTGCATTTGATATTTACTGAATTATCCAATAGTGCTTTTACATACTTGTCATTGATAATTTTGCTTGCTTTTGCAGCCATTTCTCATTGCTATTTTACCGAAAGTGTGTGTGACTAGGGATCAGTTCAATAGAGTTGTAGATCATACCATGTCCAGGTGTTGGACAAGTTTTTAGGTCACCTGACCGAAGGTCATGGTGACCTATTGCGACCGTGTTTCGTCCGTCGTTGTGCGTCGTTCGTCGTCTGTCGTGCGCCGTGCGTTAACTTTTAACATTTTCGACTTCTTCTTGAGAACCATTGGACGGATTACAACAAAACTTGGCAGGGAGCATCCCCATGGGAAGGCGCTTCAGATTTGTACGAATCATGGAGTTATCTCCCTTTGGGGCCCCAAAAAAGGGCCAAAAAGTGGTTAAATAGGGTACATCTTAAAAAATCTTCTTCTCATGAACCAGATGTTGGATTTGATTTACATTTGGTATTTAGAGTCTTTAGGGCAAGGACAACAAAGTTTTTACAAGAGAAAAAAATCCGCCCAGAAATGGCCGTGCTGGGGATGGGGGATGGGAGGGGGGGGGGGTCGCATTATTAGTTAACTTAACATTTTCGACTTCTTCTTGAGAACCATTGGACGGATTACAAACAAACTTGGCAGGGAGCATCCCCATGGGAAGCTGCTTCAGATTTGTACGAATCATGGAGTTATCTCCCTTTGGGGCCCCATAAGGGGCCAAAAAGGGGTTAAATAGGGTACATCTTAAAAAACTTCTTCTCACAAACTGGCTGTTGGATTTGGTTCACATTTGATATTTAGAGTCTTTAGGGCAAGGACAAGAAAGTTTGTAAAAGAGAAAAAAATCCGCCCAGAAATGGCTGTGCTGGGGATGGGGATGGGAGGGGGGTCGCGGTATTAGTTAACTTAACATTTTCGACTTCTTATTAAGAACCATTGGACGGATTTCAACCAAACTTGGCAGGGAGCATCCTAATAGGAAGCCGCTTCAGATTTTGTACAAATCATGGAGTTATCTCCCTTTGGGGTCCCATAAAGGGCCAAAAAGGGGGTAAATTGGGTACATCTTAAAATATCTTCTACTCATGAACCGGCTGTTGCATTGGATACACAGTTGGAAGTTAAAGTCTTTAGGGCAAGGACTACAAACTTTGTACAAGAGAAAAAAACTCGTCAATAAATGGCCGTGCTGGGGATGGGGGATGGGAGGGGTTCGCGTTATTACTTAAATTTGAACATTTTCTTCTTCTTTTTGAGAACCATTGGACAGATTTCTACCAGACTTGGCAGGTTGCATTCCAATGGGAAGCCGCTTCAGATTTTTTACAAATCATGGAGTTATCTCCCTTTGGGGCCCCAAAAGGTGCCAAAAGGGGGTAAATAGGGTACATATTAAGAAATGTTCTATTGTTGGATTGAATTCACATTTGGTATTTGAGTCTTTAAATAAGTTTGTACAAGAGAAAAAAAGACTCTCAAGACATGGTGGTGCTGGGGGTTGCGCTTTTTGTTAACTTAACATTTTCCTTAAATGTTTCTGCTCATTTGATTCAGGTGACCGATAAGGCCCTCTGGGCCTCTTGTTACATAGACTTATTTGTTTTTGGTACAAACTGAATTATGAGGATGTTCAGATTTATTTACATTGAGCCCTACTCTGGACAAAAGGTAAAGGTACCATTATTTTTATGGCATTTGAGACTATCATGGATCTAGATCAACCTGCATATACACACTGTCTGATCTATATACATGTTGCACTCTAATGGCTTCTTGACCTGGAGTAAATGTAAAAAAAAAAAGACAGTGTATGAATTAAAATCGGGCATTTTGGAACAGGATAATCTGGAACCATTGTATAAAAGCTGTTTATTCTGGATTCAAACTCATTTGTATCAGATCTTATTATAGGTCCTGATAAATGACCTGGCACAGCATCTCTAGCTAAAAGCTAGAGATGCTGTGTCAGGTCATTTATCGTGAGCTATACATACAAGGTAGTAGTGTGATTCTGTTTATTTACTGTTTACACTTAGTCTTCTTAGTGATATTTAGATTAATTATATTTATTAATTATACAGACTAGTAATAAACTTATTTCAAAATATGTTGATGGGTCTCTCATTATTGTTCACCCTTTCTTAAATGACATTTATGAAGGCTGTATCAACAAGAAAACTTTATATTATAGATTTAGCTAATATTTAGGCACAATGAGAAAATGCTGATCATCAGCATTTTTAGGTCACCTGACCGAAGGTCATGATGACCTATTGCGACCGTGTTTCGTCCGTCGTCGTCCGTCGTGCGTCGTGCGTTAACTTTTAACATTTTCGACTTCTTCTTGAGAACCATTGGACGGATTGCAACCAAACTTGGCAGGGAGCATCCCCATGGGAAGCCGCTTCAGATTTGTACGAATCATGGAGTTATCTCCCTTTGGGGCCCCATAAGGGGCCAAAAAGGGGTTAAATAGGGTACATCTTAAAAAATCTTCTTCTCATGAACCGGTTGTTGGATTTGATTCACATTTGATATTTAGAGTCTTTAGGGCAAGGACAAGAAAGTTTGTACAAGAGAAAAAAATCCGTCCAGAAATGGCCGTGCTGGGGATGGGGGATGGGAAGGGGGGTCGCGTTATTAGTTAACTTAACATTTTCGACTTCTTATTAAGAACCATTGGACAGATTTCAACCAAACTTGGCAGGAAGCATCCTAATAGGAAGCCTCTTCAGATTTTGTACAAATCATGGAGTTATCTCCTTTTTTGGGTCCCATAAAGGGCCAAAAAGGGGGTAAATTGGGTACATCTTAAAAAATATTCTACTCATGAACCGGCTGTTGCATTGGATACATATTTGGAAGTTAAAGTCTTTAGGGCAAGGACTACAAAGTTTTGTACAAGAGAAAAAAATCTGTCAATAAGTGGTCGTGCTGCGGATGGGGGATGGGAGTGGTTCGCGTTATTTCTTAACTGAACATTTTCTACTTCTTTTTGAGAACCATTGGACAGATTTCTACCAGACTTGGCAGGAAGCATCCCAATGGGAAGCCGCTTCAGATTTTTACAAATCATGGAGTTATCTCCCTTTGGGGCCCCAAAAGGGGCCAAAAGGGGGTAAATAGGGTACATATTAAGAAATGTTCTATTGTTGGATTGAATTCACATTTGGTATTTGAGTCTTTAAATAAGTTTATACAAGAAAAAAATAGACTGTCAAGAAATGGTGGTGCTGGGGGGGGGGGGGGGTGCTTTTAGTTAACTTTTAACATTTTCCTTAAATGTTTCTGCTCATTTGATTCAGGTGACCGATAAGGCCCTCTGGGCCTCTTGTCTTCTTTTGCCTGAATTTTTTCCCAAACTATTTTTACTTTGGACATCCGCGCTATTTCTTGAAAACTGTAGACCGGATTTCGATGAAACTTGGCACACAGCTTTACTACAAAGTGGACATGCGCATATCGTCGGGGTTACCCGGTTCGACTGTCGAATTTAGAGGTACTGCCCCTGACTGTTTATGCCATATACATACAGAGTGATATTCGTTTCCGCGATATTTCTTGAAAACTATAGACCGGATTTCAATGAAACTTGGCACACAGCTTCACTACAAAGTGGACATGCGCATATCGTCGGGTTTACCTGGTTCGACAGCCGAATTTAGAGTTACTGCCCCTGACTGTTTTAGCCATATACATACAGAGTGATATTCGTTTCCGAGCTATTTCTTGAAAACTATGGACCTGATTTCAATGAAACTTGGCACACAGCTTTACTACAATAAGGACATGGGCATATCGTCGGGGTTACCCGGTTCGACCGTCGAATTTAGAGTTACTGCCCCAGACTGTTTAAGCCATATACATACAGTGATATTCGTTTCCGCGCTATTTCTTGAAAACTATAGACCGGATTTCGATGAAACTTGGCACACAGCTTTACTACAAAGTGGACATGCGCATATCGTTGGGGTTACCCGGTTCGATTGTCGAATTTAGAGTTACTGCCCCTGACTGTTTAAGCCATATACATACAGAGTGATATTCGTTTCCGCAATATTTCTTGAAAACTATAGACCGGATTTCGATGAAACTTGGCACACAGCTTCACTACAAAGTGGACATGGGCATATCGTCGGGGTTACCCGGTTCGACCGCCGAATTTAGAGTAACTGCCCCTGACTGTTTTAGCCATATACATACAGAGTGATATTCGTTTCCGCGCTATTTCTTGAAAACTATGGACCTGATTTCAATGAAACTTGGCACACAGCTTTACTACAATAATGACATGCGCATATCGTCGGGGTTACCCGGTTCGATCGTCGAATTTAGAGTTACTGCCCCTGACTGTTTAAGCCATATACATACAGTGATATTCGTTTCCGCGCTATTTCTTGAAAACTATAGACCCGATTTCAATATAACCTTGGCACACAGCTTCACTACAAAAAGGACATGCGCATATCGTCGGGGTTACCCGGTTCGACCGTCGAATTTAGAGTTACTGCCCCTGACTGTTTAAGCCATATACATACAGAGTGATATTCGTTTCCGCGATATTTCTTGAAAACTATATACCGGATTTCAATGAATCTTGGGACACAGCTTCACTACAAAGAGGACATGCGCATATCGTCGGGGTTACCCGGTTCGACCGTCGAATTTAGAGTTACTGCCCCTGACTGTTTAAGCCATATACATACAGAGTGATATTCGTTTCCGCGCTATTCCTTGAAAACTATAGACCGGATTTTAATGAAACTTGGCACACAGCTTTACTACAAAGAGGACATGCACATATCGTCAGGGTTACCCGGTTCGACCATCGAATTTAGAGTTACTGCCCCCGACTGTTTAAGCCATATACATACAGAGTGATATTCGTTCTGTTGAAGCCATATACATACAGAGTGATATTCGTTCTGTTGAAGCCATATACATACAGAGTTATATTCGTTTCCGCGCTACTTTATTGACAATGAAAATATTGTAGCGCGCAAGTGGTCCGCTCGCGCTCTAGGGGAAGCTACGATGGTGGTTCGACGACTCGACCATCATGGTGTTGGATGGCTAGCGGGAAATAAGGGGGGTTGGACTTCACAAAAAAAAATAATTGCCAAAGAGGAAAGGGTTAAAAATCAAAATTTAAAATTCAGGATCAAAATAAAGAAGCGAAAGACACAGTTTCAGTTTAAACTTTACCAAAATAATTAATATTACAACTAAAAATAAATAAATATCTCTGCAATAATTTGACAACAATCTGTATTAAAATCAACAACTCATAAAGTAAATAATAAATGCCAAAGTCAAAGCCAGAATGTCTTATCTGCAATCTTTTTCTAATTCCAAAAACAAAAATGAGGCAAAATAATCACGACTGCAAATTTAGACACTTAAAACTAATTTAGAAAATATCCCAAAGTCAAAATAAAACAAAACAACTAAAAAAGAATGTTTCTAAATACCTAAAATAATTCTACATGTTTCCTTTCCAAAGTTTAGAAGTGAAGTCAGTAAAAATCTGTGGGAAGACCGTATTTATACTAGGATTAATACGAGGTTCCGACTGTGTCGTCTATCATTATAAGCCAATCAAGAAGCCGAATTCTTCCCACAGTGTTAGGGAAAAATGCTGGAAGAGACCCCGCATTTCCAGCAAAATTCCCGCATCATGTGGGAAATGGTGGGAATTTGACACCCAGTGCAGTAAAAGTGCATTTTCAGGGACTTTCTCAATGAAAGTTACGCAAATCAAACATCAAATACATAGAAAAATGATTAATCTACGATTCTGGCATAAAAGCATAAGAAATAAACTAGTAATAAGGCTTAAAACGAGTTGCAAAGACAGATGACAGCTCTAGAAAAGTTTCGTCGTTGGGTTCTAGTCTAAACAAATCCCATCATGCAATGCGAGATGTAAACAAACAACATGGCGGCCATTAAACTTTCTCAAGCGCTGATGAAGCAAAAATACTACAATTTGTCTTTTTACAGATAAACTAATGAATGACAACAGGTAATTAATGTATCTTCGTAAAATATGAACATAAAACTATTGATTTGTGTATTTACAACTGTCTACGACTGTTCTAAGGGATTTTAGCTTTGATGCAAGTTGAGTGCAAGTGACCTTGTTTGGCAGATCGAGCACTAGGTCACTACAATATGTTCGGCGGGGGATATCAATTCAACGAATTTGCTTGTTTGACTTTGTTTTCACTCTAGCAACTACAAATATTTACAAAACAAGATAAAACCTGGACAGAATGTAGGAGACCATAAGACCCTGCCTTTGTGTAATTTTCAGGTTGATCTGAATTTTTCATCATGGGTCATTTGCCCTTGAATTTGACAGAATTGCCTTTTTTGGCTCTATTTTGACTTTGTTTTCACTCTGGCAACTACAAATATTGACTAATCAAGACGAAACTTGTACAGAATGTTGGTGACATGCCTTTGTATAATTTTCAGCTTGATCTGAATTTTATATCATGAGTTATGTGCCCTTGAATTTGACAAAATTGCCATTTTTGGCTCTATTTTGACATTGTTTTCAATCTAGCAACTAAAGATATTGACCAATCATGACAACACTAAGAAAGAATGTTGGTGACTATAAAAGTTTGCCTTGGACAAAATTGCCATTTTCGGCTTTATTTTCCCTTTTACAACCATTAGTATTAACTAATCAATACAGGACTTTCACAGAATCTTACTGACCATACGATCTTACTTGCTCATAATTTCAGCTTGGTCATGCATTTGCTTGTTTGCAAAGTCTGAACATTTGAAATTACATTCAACAAGACAAACAATCAGGCCTGTGGAGTGCTGTCAGACCGCCAGGGCTGTCTAGTTATTGTATAGACAAGTTATATATCATATATTTGTTATTTAGTATATGGTAACATAATTTAGAGGGACTGATGTAGGATTGCAGGTTCTCTGTTTTGATGCAAATATGCACCATTGCATTTATCATCACAAAGAATCACACATGGGAAATACACATGATGTGGCTGCTGTTGCAAATACATGTACGATAACCCGTTGTTGTTCATGTACAACCACTAATAGATCGACTACCGCAGATAGAGATAGACAGTTTTCTCGATGACCTCCCAACTATACAAGAAACTGAAAAAGCCATTCAAATGCTCTCTAGTGGAAAAGCTCCTGGATCTGATGCCATCCCAGCAGAAATATACAAGGCAGGCGGTCCTTGTCTAACTGAAAAACTGACAGAACTCTTTAGACTGATGTGGAACCTTGGAACTATCCTGCAAGATTACAGAACAGAACAGAACATAGTTTAATACAACTTAAGCATATACAGCTCATCGTTGACATACACACAATATAACATTTGCGTCGAAATGACGTATACATATAAACAAATTTAACAACATGGAAAATCAATCGAAATACGAATCTAACAACAATAAATTAAAATGGTGAGACTGTTAAATACAGTTTCCTATATAACTAGTGGATATTAAATATTTTCTTGGCGTAATTTGAATGCTTTTGTGCAGTACAATGCCAAATTATTTAGGGTGGTTCTTTTGTCAGAATTTAAAAGCTGTACAAATTTAAACAAAGATGCTTCCATTGTTCACTTGTACAAAAGAAAAGGGAACAGACAATCCTGTGACAACCATCGTGGTATTTCTCTGCTGTCCATCTGTGGCAAAATTCTTACCAGAATCCTCCTAAATCGGCTGGTCAAACATCTGGAAAAGGATCCTATATTACCTGAGAGTCAATGTGGTTTTCGTAAAGGACGTGGTACAGTCGACATGGTGTTCGCTGCTCGCCAGTTACAGGAAAAATGTCAGGAGCAACACTCCGATCTCTACACGGCATTTGTAGATCTGACAAAAGCTTTCGACACCGTCAGTCGGGATGGCCTCTGGAAGATAATGGCAAAATTTGGCTGCCCCACGAATTTCATACACATAGTCAGACAGTTTCATGAAGGAATGAATGCCTGCGTACAAGATAACGGCGAAGCATCAGAGTCTTTTCCCGTCACAAATGGCGTAAAACAAGGCTGCGTTCTGGCACCAACGCTATTCAGCATCATGTTCTCTGCCATGCTCCAGGATGCTTTTAGGGACTCTTCAATCGGGGTAACCATTAATTATCGCACCAGCGGTAAGCTATTCAACCAGAGGAGACTTCAGGCAAAGACTAAGATCCAAGAAACAACAGTCCGTGACCTCCTATTTGCAGACGACTGTGCTCTAAATGCAACATCTTCATCGGAAATGCAGCAAAGCATGGACCTCTTCTCAACAGCATGTGACAACTTTGGACTAACAATAAGCGTCAAGAAAACAGAAGTCATGTACAAACCTGCTCCAAAAAAACGTATATTGAGCCAACTATCTCCGTTAAAGGCCAGAACTTACAAGCAGTAGAGAAGTTCACTTACCTTGGCAGCACATTATCCCGAGTTGTTCATATTGATGATGAAATAACCTCCAGGATTTCAAAGGCTAGCTCAGCTTTTGGTAGACTTCGAACAAAAGTATGGGAAAGAAGAGGAATAAGCTTCCTTACCAAACTGAATGTATACAGAGCTATTGTCCTGCCTACGCTACTCTATGCATGCGAAACATGGACACTCTACAGTCGTCACTTCAAGAAGCTAAACCGCTTTCACATGTGCTGTCTAAGGAAGTTGCTGCACATTAAATGGCAAGATAAAGTACCTGATACAGCTGTCCTCGCTAGAGCCGAGATGAAAAGCATCCATGCCATTATCAGAAAGTCCCAACTACGATGGGCTGGTCATGTATCCAGGGTGTCAGATGAGCGCCTTCCGAAAAGACTCTTCTACGGTGAACTGAAATCAGGAAAACGGTCAGTTGGGGGACAAAAGAAACGCTTCAAGGATACACTTAAGTCATCTCTCAAGTCCTTTAGCATTGATCCTGATAACTGGGAGAGTCTTGCCACGGACAGATCCTCATGGCGAAGTAAAGTCAGATCTGGCGAAATTGCCTTTGAAAACAGCAGGAACAGAGAGGCTGCACTGAAGCGGGCTACACGTAAATCTAGAAGCACTTCCACAGCAGACCAAACCGCAACACTACCGTTTCCCTTGTGTAATAGACGATTCCGGGCGCAGATTGGACTCACAAGTCATCTGCGCACTCACAAACAATAGACTAAATGGATGATGTCATGGTCATCTTCGATACGAAGGACGAACAAGAGATGTACAATCTCTACTTTAGTACCCATGACTAATCTCAAAGTTCTGCACCAGAGCAAGAGATTAGAGAAGGTGAAGACATTCTTTTTTATTTCAAATCCAAACACTATGTTGTGGGTACGCATTTGAATCGTCTAGAGACGATTCTAATGAGTACACACAGCATAGGGTTTAATGAACGCTTAGTGAAATATTCCGTTTTGGAAAGCCATCCCTCTTCACATGCATTTGTAGCTCTGATCTTCCTGGTGATCATTCAGTTACATACCAACCAGATTAATCTACGACCAAACCTGTTTACCAATCGAGTGTGGTATTTGATAACTGTTGCAAGTAACAGATTGAATATTGTAAGATCAAAATGTTTTCATGAAATGTTGGCAAAATTTCCACACAAAATTTGCATAGACAATCAGGCAGGTAGACAAAAAGTAGTAAAGTTAGTATGCACGTTCAGCCATAGATTCGGGGTAGACAATGTGTTTGTGAAACACTAATGTCTCCCCGAAAAGGTCAATGTTAAGTTTTTACGTTAAGTTTCGTACGGACGGATAGACAGACAACAATAAAACAATATGTCCCCGATCTTTCGATATGGGGGCATAAAAATGCACGAGAATGCACCATATTTTAGAAAATTGTGAAAGGAATGACAAAACTCGTGGTTCTAGTAATGATTTAATGAAATGTACTTCAAATCACATATACCATGTGGGCGTATGTCCCTTTCAATGGTTTTCGTTCTTATCCCAGAATATCCTGATCATTTTGGACATACAAGATGCAATGAATTCAGCCAGCATCCATTAAAAGTCTAATCTTATTGTTTGGGAAAAGGTTAGCACTTTTAATTAAACACAGTCATCCCTTTATTTTACGCACATTCATAATGAAATTTCACATGTCGGAAATCTCGTTCATAAGTATTTTTCATTATAAACAGTTTTTCGAAAATTCTAATTGCATTTTAGGCAAAAATTATTGCTTTAAAAAAACCATTGGATTTCCATGCGTATTTTACGTGACAGGGACATTTATGAAACGCTGTAATAATGAAATTATTAAGTCGATTAAAAATAGTTCAAAAGTTCAAGTATTTTGTCATTTAATAGTCACGCAGATAAATGTATCTTAAAAATTAATACTTTTATCAATACCTTTACCAATGCTTTTAAAAATTGACCCTTTAAAGTTACAAAATTTAGCGATGCCATTTTTCGCCACCACCTTGCTGCCATTAATGTTAAAATGACACAATTTTTTCTGATGCCCATGTACTTTTGTAATGCAATTTCGCGGGTCTCTGATAAGAATTCGCAAAATAGCCATGTTTGTTTCTTTCGATGCAGAGCGTAAATTGTTACAAGTTACAACTTAAATTAATAGGATTACAGTTATTGTTACGTCAGTTACTCGAAAGATATATATTGTAAAAGGAGAAAAAAAACTTGATTCATATGCTATACATATGTTCTATTTGTCTGTTTACAAGAAACAAAATGTATTCCGTTTAGTGCAGTGAGTAACTTTTTTTCACAAGTCTACCCAAACTTTTGACGTCACGTCAATAATGAGTACATTTTTCACTTAATTATCTCCAATAGCCTTCAATTTGGACAAGTCTAAAAATTTATCACTCTGAAAGTTGTAAATTGTACTACTTTTTCTGGACACCAAACTTGTACCAGGTTGTAGTGTTGTAGACATCTCCAGGACGCAGTATACAGCTAGGGAAACTCGGCTGTAATGTAGGAAAAATACTGAATAGGGAACGATTTTATCAATACTGAATAGGGAACGATTTTATCAAATAAATAGTGATGTAATTTCGGACAATCAATTAAATTTCGTAGGTGTTGTTTTAAAATCTCGTAACAACGGCTTGATTCAAGTTTAACAAGTTTATCAAAACATAACTATAAACCCAGTCTACTTTTAAGGCAAAATTCTTTGCTATTAGTTGTACGAATAGTATTAGCATTTGAATCAGAATGGTAGGACGTCGCGCACGGTATTGCGTCACTTTTCAAAAAACGCTACCCTCCGCGATTCATAACTGAATTTTGTAGGAATCGTTTTCGTTCTCTTAACTTTGTTATATATCAAAATAAGCGTAAAGCCGTGATATTTTTCAATGTTATACTCATTTCAAGTTCTTATTTTGTATAAATTTGATAGAAAGAATTTTTGTTCGTAAATTCGGCAAAAAAACGCGTGTAACATGTAACATAAATGTTCAAGACTAACGGCTATTTATAAACAATTTTGAAATAAAGTAACGTCAAACACATGGAAAAATATATTTTGTGACTGTGGAAATGCTGTAGAATGTTTTGCCGAACGGAAATAAAATTTCTGCGTAGATAACTCAAATTAGCCCAGTTTGTTTACCAAAAATCGCAGTGTTTCAATTAAAATTACGTCGCAGAAAAAATGACAATTTTGTTGAATATTTTGTTAATTAATGACTCAAATGCAACCAAACTTGATATAAAAAATACCATTTTTCTCTATTTTTATAATATATGGAAGAAAATCAGTTAGCACAATAAACGAAACAATTATTATATAAAATGCGTGTGGACAAAAATTGTTTCTTGTAGTTGAAAACTCTACTTTTTTACACTTTATACTTTGAAAAATACAAGTTCTCTTATTCATACAAATATTTAATTTCAATGTGGAAATACCGTTTTTTTTCTTGTTGATCATATCAAAATTTCGACGCAAAATAACGAAACGTATAAAAGATATTCATAATTTTTCTTGTGGACAGAAAATTTATAAACGTAAACTTTTTATTTGACGTAATCTTGAAATTATCTCATACGCGCACTTTTAAGATGAAAAAAGAACAAAATAAAGTGGCGGAATAGCTATAAAAATACAAAAGATGGAAGCAGTGGAGTATTTCTTAAAACTTGGTCCTGTTTTTATAAATCAGATTAGATTATGTAGCGAGTAACCATTAAAAGCACAACACAACCATCTACGCAAAAACTTTAAGTTACGCAATTGACGTTCGCTAGTTTGACGTTACAATTTAGTGCCGCAATACCGTGCGCGACGTCTAGACAAATTAAACTCTTCACTGCCACATGTGATGTAAGTGTGAAAATATAACATTCATCATGCATTGACATGCATTGAGTACTAAAATATGTTATCTACGATTAAAAATATGCGTGAAGATGCACGATCACATTTAAACATGACATGCATGTAAGTAAAGTCCCGATTTTTGCTCTTCATGTTCTTGCATTTGTTATTTTTACCCAGATCATATTGAATGCATAAAATGTACATAATATAAGAAACTGATAGAATTGTAAATTGTTAGATCTAGTGATATACATGTAAGTGTAAATATTACATTTAGAGACTGCTAGAATTGTAAATTGTTAGATCTAGTGATATAACTGTAAATATTACATGATTTACAGCGTCCGGGTACCCATGTGGCATGAAGAGTAGTCCCCCGCTCTTCTGATAGTTAGCTCCGCCTTTAATACCCTTCATAGTCTTCAGTAGGACGTCCATATAATATCCACTGTACGCCACACAGACAGTCTCCGTAGTGTACACCTCCGCATAACGGCCACTAGGATGGCTCACTCTGGAAATCAACAAATAGAAAAAAAAAACATTTATATTAGCCCCGCGTTTAATACCCCTCATATTCTTCAGTAGGACGTCCATATAATATCCACTGTACGCTACACAGACAGCCTCCGTAGTGTACACCTCCGCATAGCGACCACTTGGATGGCTTACTCTGGAAATCAACATATCGCGCTTTTTAACAAAAACCTCGTAACTGCAGCTTAAAACAAGCTGCAGTTACGAGGTTTTTTGTTTAAAAGCGGCTACGTATAGAAAACATTACATTTTAGTTTATTTTTTCTATCGACATTGTTTATTTCAAATAACTACAGTTGTCGCCACATCGTATGGCACGTGTTTATGTTTTGTTTAACATTCAATTACATTTGAACAAAATATAAACATTGTGCCATACGATGTGGCGACAACTGTACTAATGACGAGGTACCGTCTCCATATGACACTGGCTGTTTATTTGGATGCAAAGCTTATGTAAATTCAATATCAGCATGAAAAGGGGTCTATTGGAATATCCTAAGTAATGCATAAAATTCGTTGGAAAGATATTTTCTTCGGCATATCTTCAAAATAAGAAAGAACTAAGTGAATATCGAATAGGTGGCAAATCTATATACCGTCGATTTTCTTAAAAACTCTAAGATTATGTCAAATAATTGTGGATGTATGGATTGGATAATGATACGAGTAACGACTGGCTCGCTGTTTCAATGACTGACCTGGCGACCAGTTTCTTTTCTCCCTTGTTACCGTTCACTACCAGTGCACAGTGTAGACCGTCTCCACCTGGCATTTTGTCCAGTATCGGGTTCAACAATGTTGGCTTTTGTAAGTCATACATCGTCCCTGCTACGGGTACTATCTCGCCTGGAAACAAGAAAAACCCACATGGTGTAACACCTTATATAATTATGAACATGGCTATTTTGGCTCGTGTTTTTTCTCAATACTTACTTAATATATTTCTAATCATTAATGAAAAAAACTAATCATATTTTCTAATCATTAATGAAAAAAAACTAAATATATTTTCTAATCATTAATAAAAAAAACTGAATATATTTTCTAATCATTAATGAAAAAACACTGTACTATTGACGGCGCTTACTACCGTGCAAGTAAGAAAAAGGGCAAAATCAAATATTACTTATCAAGCTGTTAGTTCGAAGTCTCATAAGACGATCCTTCAAAACCTTCCAAAGTACTCGAACATTTTCAGTTGATTTAGATTTTCGTATTTTTTCTTGTAAAGGGTTAATATTATACAAGTATGCCATCTTGATAAATATGGAGTTCTGCCCCATGATCAGCTTATTGGTACAGTCATGATAATTTTCGTCTTTCATCCAAAAATAGTAGCTAGGTTGCACATGTAGGTCATAATGTGACGATGCGAAAGTTCAGGAAATATGTTTTAACCATTTAATTCAATCCCAGAAAGCTCAGTTGTCTTTGTGTGTGTGTGTGTGGGGGGGGGGGGTTAAGGATTTTGATGTTTTCAAATTAAAACATTCAGATTAATTAGGCACTTATTTCCCATATTCAGGAAGGTTACAGACTTTAAAACAAATATAATTGAAATTACAAACAAATTCCACAATTTATAGCACAGAAAACGTTACATGTCAGACAACAGTAATTGCTGCTTATCAGAATTGATTTGAGAAAGGAAACGACGGAAAATCTCTATATATAATCACCTGTCGGTATAAATTTGTCATTAAAGACAATACGTTGAGCAGCGTTAATGGTAACTTCGTGTTCCCCGCAGTATCCCGAGTCCTGCAACCAAACAGAAAATATAACTAAACGTTATGAGATAGGCTACCGGACACTTTAACCCATAACCAAATAGCAAATGTTTAGATTGATCCAAATTCAAAGATGCTGCAGACGACAATACCAAAGAAAATGAAATTTTACATTTTTGGTCTTTCATTGTGACAAGCAATTTCTTCATTTTCCACAATGTATTCCAAAACCATTATCTTGTAGAAAGTCAAAAAGAGTCATTGTGTAGTAATGGATTAAGTCATCTGATGGTTGATAAACCTTTTACGTACTCTAAAATGTCCAAGATGCTAACATGCTCATTAAATAGAATTCACAGCAGACGTCAATTGACACAATAAGTGTGAATTGTAGGTTTCTCCACGTACACTTGGTCAACAAACCAAGAAGAGTTAATGCTGTTGTTGTAACAGGTATGTAAGAGAGTCAGGGAATAAATATCAAACACGCATCAGACTATTTGAATTTACATGACATTTTAAGAGATAAGAATCACGTGAAGCAACAACAACAACAACAACATTTGCGGAAAAAATCTTCAAAAATAGATCTTTGGGAAAGCAGCTGATAAAATGTTATTAACTGGCATGGTAGATTTTGTTTGCTAGTCTATTGGCTTTTCAACTGGTGCTGTTTAAAAGATCCACCACAACCAGCAAGTCGCTGACGTTTTCCACCTCCGCTTCAAACCATTTTCAAAGCGTTCGTGTCACGTGATTCTCCGCCGTGATTGTAATCATCCGGATTTGGAAAAAGCAAAGCGGCCTGATAACTTGTACTTGAATGTTGACGACGTTTCACGAAATATTTTGACACCTTGGGTTCTCAAAATGGACGCAATTCACGCGACGTCGGATTGTTCACGAGTGTGACGTCGTTAACATTCGTTTCGGTATCCGGACCTATTTCAGTGACCTTGTACAATATTCAGCGGTGGAACGTTCCAACACCGAATGTTTACGACACCGCCTGAATAAATCCGACGTCGCGTGAATCTCATTAGTGATGGACGACCGTAAGACGGAGACCTTAGATATTACTTACGTGTCCTCCCAGGTTGTACAAAGCATGGTTAGATAAGTCTATCGGAGTGGGTTTAGTGGTTTCTGCTCTATAATTCACCATCAATCCGTCCGTCTGCGTCAACTCGTACGTGACGTTAATTGTGACGTCACCAGGCATCCCCTCCGCGCCATCGACGTCGACGTAAGTGAGAACAAGTTTGGTACCGTCAATCTTCCAGTCGAAATATCGCTGAAATGAAACACCTGTTTCATATTTTTGTTATCTCTTGCCAAGATTACAAATTATGCTTGCATGACTTCTGTTTTGTATGTTAACCACTCGACGTTTTTATATACCTTAGTCACATCTAAAGACATATCGTTGATTTTTTCATTATCATTAAAGGACGTTTTCTATTATTCTTTCCTCCGTAGTACAGATCTACGTGTAGTAGATCTACACTATATACGTTACAAGTTAACATTGCGTCGTTGTAAATGCAAAACCTCGTATCTCGGTTTTGGAAAAATTTAATGGGGAGGGAAAAAAGTATAATAACTTTTCCCAAACTGAAATGTCTTTCTTGAAATTGGGACATATTGTTCACAAATAATGTGTCAATAATACTGATCAGTAAGTATATCTCAAAACTTGCGAGAATCGTCTACACTGGGCACACAATTTTGTACTTTGAAAATTGCACCAATCGACATACGAGGTTTTGCATTTACACCGACGATTGGCATGTATGGAACGTTTTGTCGTATTCACAGCTTAGTTTGAATTATATTTTGACATTTGACAGGTATGGTACTGCATTAACCCTTTCCCAAACAAGACCTGGTTTTGACGTCCCTAATAGAAAAGGCTTGGGAAAACATTGAAACAAAAGGAGAAACTGCTGATACCCAGCAGTTTCTCCTTTTGTCTCAATATTTTCTGTGCCATATTTTACACAAATCCTGTCTTTAATAACATCCATTTTGTCATTTGTGTCAGTATTTGAAGTGGATCACCCTAGAATTTTGTCATTTTGGAAAGGGTTAAGCCTATGAAAGGCGCTATAGAAGAACATACCCTTGATAATCCCTTGAAGCCACCATGACACATATTGTTACCCAGGGGATCGTTCTTAGACACGTCATATTTGACGTCATCGAGCGTGAAGGAAGCGCCATCTATACGGTTTGAAACGCGTCCACATATACACCCGAAAAATGCCGGATTTTCTTCATAGTCTGAAAAATTGAAGAATAGCTAAGATAAATGTGTTTGTGTCTGTCATGTGTATAAGTCTTCAAAATTTCATTTAAGCTTTTGATTTCAGTAGATCTTGAAATTTTGAGTAAAAAGTTCCGTCAGTAGCTTTAGTTATGTAAGGTTTCACTTTCATCCTCAAAGAATTTAACGCAGTCTACCCCTAATGAGATTCGCGCGACGTCGAAATTTTTTGGACGCCGTCGTATACATTCGGCGGCGGAGAGTGCGGATTTTTTCAACTCGTAACGTGTCCGTATTTAGATAGGATACGTTACGTATATTTACGACGTCGCACGAAATATTCTGACGTCGCGCGAATCTCATTAAGGGTGGATTACATTAAGCAAGTACTTTACCTGCCAAATTATCATATCCGAGAACGACGTCGGCTATTTTACCGTTTTTGTCGGGGACAAGAATATCTTTCACAATACATCCAAAGTTCAGTATACGTACACTAACGTCACCTGACGTCAACGTAAACCTATAATGTAAAGACGTGACATATTTCGTTTAACAATGAGATGGTTATGAGCTCAATAACGATTCTGTCACACAGCATGAATATAGGACTACATGACACATGGATACAGGACTAAATGACAATCACGTGGCGTTCTTTTAATTTTCCATAGATTTTCAGAACATCTAAATGCACGTCTATAGGTAACGATTTTATGCGGTTATTCGTGACGTAATACCGCATAAACAAATAGTATTTCATTGGTGTAATATCAGGTAACAACGGCTTGATTCAAGCCGTAGTTATCGAGATTTTACAACAACACCTGCGATCTATAAAAAAAACAATAACAACAAAAACAGCGTTAAACACTGTCTATTTTTAGCACAAAATTCATTGCTTTTCCTTGAGTGAGTACACGCTAAATGATTTCACAAATTCAAGAGAATACAGGACTTCATGTATAATTATATCTCAAATGATTGCCAAATATATACCCATCAGTATATACGCGGGGGAAAAGCCTGCTCAACTAAACTAAAATACAAAAAGATAGCCTGTTTGATAAAATAAAGTAAAACATGGATTATGTAGAAACATCGTCGAATATGAATGGCTTACGCCTATTCCTGTCAACAGAATAATATAAGCTGACCGACAAAAGAAACGCCAGAATGAAAATTGCTATCCACCATTTTTCAACAAGTTATTCATTTACAGATTGAAATAGTTTTTTTTTTTGTAATTCTGAATCGGTTAAACTGGAAAAATCGAACATGATATAGGAATGGGGCGTTTCTCTTTCCCGTTAGTATACATTTTGTGCGTGTTTTTACCAAAGTATTCGCCCATTATCACACATTGACTACATTTAAAACCCCTTGGCATTACATAACCCTGTAGGAAGGCATTATGAAGATAAATTTGGAAGTTAAAATTGTGTTTTTCCACCAAAACGTCCCTATTCCTTTTTTATTCGGGCTGCTTTATTAACATCCATTTAAAATTTCGTCTGCATTAATTTCGAATTTCGACAGGTCCATGATTTGTCGTTTGATAACATTTTCATTGTCAAGGTTACGACAAAAGTACAAGTAATTTACTCACATATACACATCCTTTCCTGCGCTCGTTTTACCAAACACATCCTTTGTTATACTCGCCATGTTCGCTCGCTATCTGCTGTGCGTAACAATTTCAAGGACAATGTGACCCAAATTTATCCCATAGTAACCCTTCATTGACACCTATTCGAGCAGACGAAAAGATAACAAGTCCGATAATCCAACACTGACCACTAACAGCTGAACTTCATCAGTTTTATCAATTAAATTGTGACGTAATTTAGGACAATCAATATTATTTAGTATACAATCGATGATGTTAAGCACCATAGAGCTTATATAGTTAAAATAGTTGCGTACGGTTGGGTATGGTTGCAGTTTACTTTGGTTCTATTTTACTCTATAATCACATCACAAATATATACTGAACAAAAGTGAAAACGCTACACCTACTTTGCTTGCCATATTTCTTCTAAATACAACAAGTACAAGAATCAAATGAAAGTGTTTCGCATTGTTCATTAACTTGGTTGTGTCAAGCACTAAACGTTTTGTGGATCTTAATTACGGGGATGAAAAACGGACCCTTTTAATGTGACAGGGGTCCGTTTTTCAGGTGTACAATTTGAACGAAAATTTTACACAATTTAAACCTTCAGAAACCCAAGCAGAAGAATGCAAACCATGCCGGACTGCACGGAATGGTAGTCGGACAAGTTACCAGTCAGGAAATGTAAAGAAACTTGCATAATATTGTTTCAGCGTTTAGAAAATAATGTTTGCAAAGCAGAATTTTCATTATGTTCTAAAGCTTGAAAATTTTACAATGTAATCTCCATAGAAAATTGAAATCGCTATTCGTCGTTGTAAATGCAAAACCTCTTATCTCGTTTTGGAAATTTTTAAAGGGGAGGGAAAAAGTGTAGGGGAGACCGGGGCAAGATGATACACGGGGCAAGATGATGCAGCGCAATTTTAAGCAATATGACGCCATGTATGACGCCATATATATTCTATGTTGAAGCGTCGTTTTGTCATCTATATTTGGCAAAAATATCTCAGGATTACAACAACACATACAGAAATAATACAGAAATATCGTTTTTCGGGGTATTTTAGTAATTTATTTCATTTTTACGCATTTCCTTCTGTAACGTTAGAATACGAGAATAATTTTTTGAATTTTTTTCAAGATTAGAACATGTCATTTCAACATTTATTTACCTTTCTTATTTTCAACTAAATATTGTTTGTTTTCTAATGATACGAGTTGAAATGTAACGAGGTGTCACGGGGCAAGATGATACAGCATAGTCGGGGCAAGATGATACAGACTGCCATCTTGTCCTAGTGACTGCCATGTTTTGCAAAAGATGCAGTCAACCCATAAATACAGTCCCCTAGAACTTATGGATGTCATATATTTGCTTCAGAGAGGTTCTGCTGGTAATTCTGATGTATACATCATATTTGTCAAAATTTTGAATTCAAGGATCATTAATATTTAGAATTCTTTAAGAGTGGCTTTATATGTATAATATTAAAAGGAATTTAATTCAATTAATTTTTTCAAGAGAGTAAAGATCTACTAGGCTATATTCTATCAATTTACTTTAATAGTGGAATTCATTATACGTGCACATTTTTCTTTATTATTTTTGTTTATTATTTTTGTATTTTTTTTCTTGAAAACATTTTTCCTATCCATAGATAGATATTTTGACTATGAAACCATTTTATATCCTTGCAAATGTTAGTTGATTCAGAAAGAAAGAGACCATTCTTTTAAAAACGTAATCCATTTGGCATCTTTCCTAGTATTTGCTGACTTGATTATTTAGAATTTGAAATATTTTAGACCATTTCGTTATAAAAACACGAAAATGCAAAATTAAACCGTTCCAGGGCGCCATACGGCATCGTTACTTTTTTTATTCCCACATCTATGTTAAAATAGATTAGTTTCTTTATTGTTTTGACCTGAAATATGACACTTTATAAATTCTGAACGACCTCGTAGTATTTTTCTCATGATTGATGTATTTTATTAATTGTAAAACGACGTTGTATCATCTTGCCCCACTACCTGTATCATCTTGCCCCGAGCACGGGGCAAGATGATACATCTTACCAGTCTGTTTTAAACGCAAAATTTCATATGTTGCAAACATTTCATGAGTGCGGATTTCGATCTAAATAATAGCCAAGAAACCAAATTTTCCTTTTTGTCCTAAATTGAACAGCAGAGCAAGCCATGTAAGGAGAATTTAGAAAAATTCGAAAAAGTGTATCATCTTGCCCCGGTCTCCCCTAATAACTTTTCTCAAACTGAAATGTTTTACTTGAAATTTGGACATTTTGCTCACAAATAATTTGTCATTAATACTGATCAGTAAACATATCTCAAAATCTGGGAGAATTGTCTAAACTGGGCACACAAGTTTGTACTTTGAAAATTGCACGAATCGACATACGAGGTTTTGCATTTACAACGACGTATTGCATGTACATCTGCGAATAATCCAAGTCAAAGAAAGGGTTTAGAAATCCCCTGCATGATGTTGCAAAAAATCCAAATCGAAAACCATGATGAATTTGTGAATACCAACCAATTTAGATTCTCTATTTGTTTATGTGAAAGGGAGGTAATTCGCAAAATTGGCAGATTAGACCTAGATTTTAGAGCTTGCTGCAAGAGATAAGTGAGATTTTTAAAGTTTTTTTATTGGCAACTCGGGTATGACCAATTGCGAAAAAATAATGAAGCGTTTTCTGCGCATGCGCATATGCGACATTGGATGAAATTAACTCTAAACGCATTAAGGACTGTAACTGTGACAGTAAAGGAGATGATGCAATGGCATTTCGACAAGACGATTGCTGAAAGCCTGGGAAATAACGTCAAAATATATTTCATGCTATTAGTTCGATACTTTTCCAGAAGTAAGAAATTTTGCAGTGTAGCGTTTTCACTTTTGTTCAGTATAGAAGTGTATTGACCAAAATGATATAAAATTTGCCTTTGGCAAAGTCTAACATGTATCTGATTTCGATTGACTTATCGTCTCATTAAGTTTCATGGTGAAATGGTGTTATACATGTAGCATAAATCAATGCATATCGTCGCCATACCGAACTTTTTCCTTCATACAAGATCTTATCAGTATTTCCCAGCGGGGAGTATAATGCGAACGCGGGACCGTCTTATCGATGCGATACGGACCAGAATTTTACATTGAAATAAAGAAGGATTTATTTTTGTTAAAGCCATAATTCATTTAATATCTAATTACCAATATTATCTCTGTTATGACGATAATCGTTATTTTTTTAGCTTCTCAATGGTATGCTTTCTGTTTTTCTAGTGCAATTCCTTCTTGCTTCCAAATTATTTTGAAAATGACCATGTTGGTTCGCTATATACGCTATATAGATTGTTGGATATATTCGAAATAATTTATCGTCTTCTTGCTTCCAATTTTATTTTAAAACGCCCTTAGATGCAATTCTGCAACAAAGGCAAAATGACTAAGATCGAGATTAACATATCTGTAAGAAACCCAATTTCGCGTGCGCGACCAGTACTTTTATGCAGGCCAACAGTCAATTTAGCGAATTTTGATTTTAATTTTTAAGCAATAAACATGTTTGGTAGCATTTATTGATTTATTTTACTTATGCAATTTATAAACTTTTCAAGAAGCCAGACCCCTTATTGAACATTTTCCCAAACAATACCTGATTTTGACGTCTCTGGGAGAAAAGACATGGGAAAATATTTGGAAATAAGAAGAAAATGCTGATGATCGGCAGTTTTTTTCTTTTGTCTCTATATTTTGTTTGTTATAATGAACACTTATTATATCCTTATCAATATACATTTTGGTGTCTGCAAGTGCTTTTGAATTTGTGACACCCTAAATGTTTGCTGTAAGGGAAAGGTAAATACGTTTTATTGGTTGTCGCTGTTATTCTTAGAATATCTGTTTTGATAATTGAACCAGACACGGGTCATTAGGAAAATACCAGATCTTACACATAATAGTGTCAAAATGTAATTCGTCATTTTGATAATTTCGAACACGTGTCTACTAAAGAATGTGCGAACTGTAATTGACACGTGTATGTAAATGTGTCACAGACGATCGGTACCTGCACAACGAAATCTGGAGTTTCATTCAAAATTTCTCAAACTGTAAGATCATCTCGTCCCAGAAACACGGTTGATTACAAAAAACTCCACACAGGAGACGTTTTGCCTAGGAAAATACTCAGCAAATCAAGAGTGATTTCCAAAAATTTCTTGCCAGGAACTTATACTGTGGTAAGGATAATTAGCCAGAAACAAACACCGGAGGTATGTAAATTTTATTTGTTTCGTCCATTTATTTCAATATTTCTTACAAAACACATTTCACCGCTTAGCGCAAAAAAAAAATTATATATCAAATTCTTCCTTCGTTTTGTCATGACAGAAAAAAGCAACAACGACTGCAATTATTATGAAAAAGAAAGAGATCTTTTTAATAAAAGCAATTTGGCAGTTTTCAACGAAAATCTCGTAACTGCAGCTTGTTTAAAGCTACAGTTACGAGGTTTTCGTTGAAAAGCAGCGACATAATTATGATAACAGAATGTTCAAACCTTGACAAATATTTTGAGAACTGTAACTGTTCGTTAGACTAATATAATCGCGTGTACTGACGCTACAGAGACAGTTCCAATGGTTCTACAAAGGAAATCTTCTGGAGAACAGAACGGCCCTGTACATTTTCCACTTGTTTTCTGATAATTTTCTTTTTGTGTTTAAAAGCGGAAAAGGATATCATGCCCCGCCACGACCATTTATCTGTAAAAAAAAATGACAACAATGGTCATGAGAAACTCCTGTCGACTTTGATGCTGACAACAAAGCAATGAATTTTATGCTATAAATAGACTGGGTTCACCGTTTTGTTTTGATAAACCGTCGGTGTTGTTACAAAATATAACTACGGCTTAACTACTCCTTATCCTATTGTTTGTCCGAAATTACGTCACTGTTAACTAGATAAAATCATTCCCTATTACAATAGGCTAGAGGGATAAGTGGTCGTACAGGAGCATGACATTCTCCCTGAGACGTGATCGCTCTGTTTCCCAGAAGATTTCATATGTAGAGGAATTGTTTCTGTCGCTGTAGTTTCCGTACCGTGATTATTCATGGTGTCTGTCGGGTGTTATTTTTAGTTGTTGGAGAAAACTCCGTTCAATCGATAGTAAAAAATTGCATGGATCCTTACGTGCCACCGTAGCTTTCATATAAATATTTCTGCACGAGTTTTGTGTGTGGACTACTCACTATAATTATTTACATATAGTCGTGGCATCTCAAAACACGATTACATTATCAAATAACGTTTTTCTGTCACGATCTCACAATGTCTTGTTTTAAAACACAATGTACTATCAAAACGTTGCTGGGTTGACGTTTACTGAAAGTTGCTAAAGTGAAACAAATCTCTGTGTATAAACCATTACCTGAAAAGGCCGTTCTCTCGCCAAAAGCGATTTTTGTCATGTGGTCTGCAAATGCCTTTCAAAATTGATCAGAGTAATTTTTTGTCTCGATTTGAAGTGTCGCGTTACAAAAGGAACAACAGGTCAGTAGGATTTATCATTTTATGTATAGTTTTAGGAAAAAAGGGATAACTATGTAAGTTTTTATTATTTTTTGTTGCACAGTAATTCTTTCTCAATCGCCTGGTCTAAGCAAATCTAGGGCTCAGCGCAAAACGATAACATTGTAACTACATATTTTTGCCAAATATTCACTTTTTGCATTTTCTGAATCGATAGGAAGGGTTACATTTGTTTTCAATTCTGTATAGTTAAAAAGATATTTAGAATTATAAAAATATTGTATCTCAATTGAAAGGAATTTGTTTATGCAAAACTATTGTAGATCTACCTACATTTTGTAAATCTTCATAACTTTCTTGATAGGACGATGTAATGCACATTTTTTGAGATTTTTCTTCTGAAAATAAATTTAATCATAAAAATTTAATTGAATTTGTTATCTTTTTTTGTATATAAAAGTTGTTCAAATTTAGCTTTTTATTAAAAATGGCTTACAATAATTTTATATTTCAAATTATCTATACAAAACTATTGTAACTCACAGGTATTTGGCACGTAATCTAGTCAGTATTATACTGTCAATGACAAAAAAAGACAAAAAATAACAAAAAAAAATTTTTTTAACTTGTGTTTAGTATTCACTAATTGTGGTCACCAAATAAGACGTTTTACGGTATCTTTTGTCGTCGCAAGTAAAACTTGAACCACGCGCTACTGCTTTTCAAATGGAAATTCTGATACGGCTCTGTTTAGATGTGCCGTTTTTTGTTAACTGTAACAATTTGATAATTTCTTTGTCATCATTTTTCAACAACAGATAATCAAATTTACAGATGGAAATCAGTATTTGTTATTTCAAATCAGATTTACTGAAAATCGGACATTTATTAGTGCTGAGGCGTTTCTATTTGACGTCAGTATACTTTAAGTCGGAAAATTCGATAAATACATTGAATTGTGAAAAACAATCTAGTTCTTCTCCCTCTCCTGTGAAATTTAACAAAATGTAGATCTAGTTACAATAGTTTTGCGCCAAACCCTCGAAAAGTTGTTGTATTGAAATGATTGATTGAAAGGGGGCGTCATTTTAATAGGGAACGATTTTATCCGGTTAATCGTGATGTAGTTTCGGGCAAACAGTATTGATTTTTTAACTTGACCGCGGAATGACCTACTTCATTTGCATACTTATTTGGACGAGTTTATCCGATAAAAGGTATGTCGGGATTTTTCAGATAACTTGCACGAGATTCTCTACTCTAAAAGTGTACGATCTTTGTCGACTGCTCGATAGCTCAACTGGTAGAGTCATTGGTTAAGAAATAAGATGTCTGAGGTTCGAATCACCACTGAACCATTGTGCACATATTATGTTATTATTTTTTTTTATTTTATTATTTTTTTCTTCAATTTACAATTCCGTTCATCTCCTATTCCCTCGTTGGTTGCATGAAGACGCCTTTGTCGATCGAGATCCTTCTTTATTTTATGATAAGTCATGATCTTACTGACCCCAGAGCCTTCTGGACAACGTTTGGTCTACAAAGGCGGAAGAAAGCTTTCTGTTGTAGTTCTGCTGCTACTTCACAGATTAGGCCTAACTTGGTACATTCAAAATTATTTCTCTCGCTCTTTGTCCAAATGATTGTGGCTTTTTTGTGACATTGGTCGTCTATGGAGGTTCTTTACACGTATATCTATCACTGACAATATTTAAGTCAATATTCATGAATTGTGCTTACTTTATTGGGTAAAAGCATAACAAATAATGATCTTTATGGTTCCAATATGGTAATATACACAGGAAAGGTAAAATAGAAGTCCGTCGAATAGGTAAAAGAAATGATTTTGCTTAGGACTCGAACCTGGGTCCGTTAGGTATCAGAGCCAACGCGCAACCCATTGAGCTAACCAGATTGGTGAACCGTATGGTACATTTTAAAAATTCAACATAAAATTATTCGATAATTACGTGTTCAACCTGATTTACCTGTTTTGAAATGAGCAACTATTTAAATGAGGTAGGTCATTCCGGGGTCAATTTAAATTTATAATAGTATTTCGTAAGTGTTGCTACAAAATGTCACAAGTTCTACGGCTTGGTTCAAGCCGTAGTTACGAGATTTTATAACAACACCGACGGTTTATTAATACATAACAGTCAACCAAGTCTATTTTTGGCACAAAATTCATTGCTATTGTAGTTCAGTTCAGTCGTCCGGGGCTAATATTCTTTTCGTTTTTCTCGCCACTCTCTAACGGTTGATAACCCACGTGACTTTTGGGAAACGTTCTCACCAAAACATCATACGTTTCAAGATAAGTTTTGTTTAATTTCCAATCTAATACTCTACGGATTTATATGAGACGAAGTGTACCGTACGCGCCTTTTAGAGGGCCATTCCCGATTTTAACTAGCTCTGAACCGAAACCTATGGTTTCTTCAAACACCCAAGAGAAAGCATACTACATGGGTTTACCGTTATGTTTTGATAAACCGTCGGTGTTGTTATTCAATAACGTAAATACAGCCTCAATTCATCTGTATAAATAAACCATGACCTCTGGACAGACGAGTCCAACTAAGAAGGTAAAACAGGTTTTCGGAACCCCTTTGTTTAAATTCAACCGTTGTTACAATATTTGATTTAAAAACAGATGTCTCATTTATAAATAGTCTCTGTGGCAAAGTGGGTAAGGTGGTGGTCTCCCAAACTAGCGATATGTTAAATTATTTTAGCCAAGGTTCGATACCAGAAAAATCCACTATATTTTTCATGTTTTATTTTTTTATTATTCGATCTATTTTCTTTTATTTTGTTGTGCGCCTTTTTTCTTTTCATATGTTTCGTCCATACAAAATATGTATACATACATTCAAATGAGTTCTCTGTCATCAGGGTGATATGGATCTATGTAGGCCTACAAATCAGTTATGTCTGATATTTATGACTAAACAAATTGTATTACTTTAATTGAATTATTAAAAACTACGTACAAAGCTATCATTTAGAATGGTATCTAAGGTGATGGAAAAATGAATAATGAAATAATAAAAAGAGTACAAACAAAAAAAAAATGGTAAATAAAACGCGACCATGTGAGATTCGAACCCACATCGTCCAACTTGCAATTGTTGGTAACGCAGTTTAACCACTCGACCACGGTTACTTTTCTGTTGACATTGCGGTATTAATTTATTTTCAAAAAAATACACCGTGCAGTATAAAGATACAACCCCTCTCAAGTGGATTAGTCAACAATTAAAAGTACATTTGAGTCTCAAGGTCAGTGGTGGCACTATAGTTGTGGGGTTTTAGAATACACCGACGACATACAATTGTTTGTCTGAAATTACGTCACGGTTTACTTGATAAAATTGAACCTTATTTTGCGGTATCAAAATTTGCAAAAAATATACTAACCTGATGATGATTTACATATACGTGTAGCTGAATTTTGATCACTTACAAACGTTTGCTTTATGTATAAAATTGCATAGGATGAAAAGTAAAAGTTGCATACTCGCAGAATGTTGCTTTTGTCCCCGGTACTTGCCTAGTAATTCAATATTAGTATTGTGTTTGTAGATTGACATGATTGAGCGTTACCTGTAAAAGCATGGTAAAACTCAATCATGTCAATCTGCAAACATAATAGTGAAATTTAAGCCTCTCTTACAACCCGTCGTGCGTATTTTTAAATCGTACGTTTTAAAACTCTGCAAAATCGCACGATTTATAAAGACGCACGACGGGTTGTAAAGGGGCCCATACACGATCAATATTATTGACAATATTATTGTCAATATTTGGTATTGACAATAATATTGACCGTGAATGGGCAATATTGAAGGATTGTCAATACTATTGACGAATATCTGCGATCGCTGAAATATTTTCTTCAATATTTTTATTGACGTTATGTAACCCATGGTTGATTGTTCTCGAAATTGATATTGTCAATAATATTGATCGTGTTTGGGTGGCTAGAAAAATATTGTCAATATCATGACTCAATAATATTGTCAATGATATTGATCGTGTATGGGCCGCTTAAGAGCGCCTCAAAATATTGTCCGGTTAAGCCTCTCTTACAACCCGTCGTGCGTCTTTTTAAATCGTACGTTTTTAAACGCTGCAAAATCGCACGATTTATAAAGACGCACGACGGGTTGTAAGAGCGCCTCATAAGAATTGTCCGGTCAATTCTTTGCTGCGTGCAGTCTGCGTCGTGGTTGCGTCCACCAAAATCGTACGTTGCACGTGCGTGCATCGCACGACTAAACGTACGTTTTAGACGCAGACCGCACGCAGGAGCACGTGCGGCCGGTTGTAAGAGAGGCTTTACATCTAAAGATCAATTAAAGCGTCCTAAACCGTATGGAATTGTATTTTAATATTCACACGTTAACAAAAGTCTGTAAATGGTCAGATTGTAGTAAAATGTAAACCATCCTACGTTTAATACATCTCTATTTTTGATACCGCTTTAATATGGTACTATACTGTGCACAAAAAGTTTAGCACACTTGGAAAATGTCCTTTCCTAGTCAAAAACTATTCCAAAATCCATAAAAATAAAACTCTAATGTGTTTGAACATTCAATTTTCTGGCGCTTCCTGAAAATTTCGTTTCAAAATTCTTAAGCGTTAGTTAGGTATCTTACGTTAAAGTGTACAGGGGTCAGATATCGAAAGTCAAGCAATTTTCAATGGCGCGAATGTCCAGCATAAGCAGCTAGGACCGCCACTCAATGTCTTTCCATGTTGCAGAGAAGCTTCCTGACCACACAGAAAGGAATTTTGCCCATTCATACTGCAGATGACGCTCGTTGCCATTGACGTTACAGACGTCATTACTTTCTCTAGCCTGACGTCCAACAATGTTCTTTGTGTGTTCTTTTGCTGGTGATTAAGCAGTTCAGGCGTAGATCATTCTGTATGTTCCTTGGAGTAAGTGGGTGGTGATTATCTTATTGAAATATCACAACGTTGTGTCGTTGTAAGACAGTCCAGTGACAGGTTGGATAATTTCATTGCAGTACCATTGCACCGTTTCGTTGCCATTAACTGAAATGAGGTCTGTTTAACTCTTTTCGTCTATTCCTGCCTAAAAATGACGGTGCACTCGACGTAACAGTCTCAATGATAACGTTATTGGTATCAAGCCTTACGCATCTTCTCCAACCACAAATGCTGCCGTCAGTTAATGACACGTAAAATGAGATTCGTCCGGACATCAGTCCAATGTCTCCTGAATCAATGTCGATGTTTCAATACCCACTGACGCCTTGCCTGTCGATGCTTAACGTCAGTGGCATAAGACCGTAGGACCTTGATGCAAGTTGTGTGGAGCCTGTTCCGGACGGTCTGGTCACTAACGGTATACCTTGTGACGTCCTGGAGGAGCAGTACTAAATTCTTACTAGACAGGAATTCGAAACGTCGTCAATACGTTGCTGTGAAACGATCCTCCCTGAACGTCATTTTACACGGGCTACAAGATTTAGGTCGGTCGTTGGTGGCTAAAGTTGCATAAACCAAGTGCCGTAGGCGCGTAATTGTCAATTGGAGACAATTGAAATGCAAAGCGACATCTCTAACAGACATACCTGCTTGGAGCATGCAAAGAGCTCTCTGACGTCGAACTTACGTCATCATTTCTCGCCTTCCCATAATCAATTTCAAAGAATTTGTAACAGTTCAATTGATTCTGCCAACAGATCTGTGTAATCGTGTGTTTTGGACAAGCTAGACTTTATCGATGTCACTGCACACGTGCCGCACGTGACTTTTGCTTATCTGGACTTTGTCCAATACACTGAATGTTCACTCTACACATGCACTGTATGCATAATGGTTGTCGATCGGGACAACTGAACAGCACAAAGCAATGTTCATTTAATTATCATAAACTGAAAAAATATTGTGTTAAAAAACGTGCAAAACATTTTTGCTCAGTATAATTTGCTTAACCCTTTCCTAAACGACAGAATTATAGGGTAGCCTAATTCGAAAGCTGCTGCAGACGACAAAATTAATGCTAATCAAGTTTGGGTTTGTGTACAATGATAGCTCAGAAAATATTGAGGCAAAAGGAGAAAGTGCTGATTATCAGCACTTTCTTCTTTTGCCTCAATATTTTTCCAAGCCTCATCTAATGAAGACGTCAAAACCAGGTCTTGTCTGGGAAAGGGTTAAATGGATATACAACATTTCCTTTGACCAAATGCCCACTTTCTTTTGGGTGTCAGTATACTTGTATTTTTGTTTGATTTCAGTCAGTTCTTCTAAGGTTGAGAGATGCCGAAAAGACAAAGAGGGGACACCGATTCTGGTGGGTGTTTGGTGGACGATTTACCAGCCAACAAAACCAGGAGAATAGCAAATTGTGTTGGTGAACAGCTCAAACGAATCAGACGAAAAAGTGAGCAAGATGAAAGAGATGCACAGTCCAGCAATAAAACCTGCAATAATAAGAGTAATAGTAGCGACAAATATGATAATTTCGGGTCGAAGAAAAGGGGCAGTAAAGTTACTTCACTCCATATACCAGCATTGTCCATCAAAACTAAAACTATGGAACAACACACCAACTTTCTAATGCGTGAAAACGTCACGTCCCATATAGAGACAGACAATTACTACTCCGACGATGAAGATAAACTTTTACCTGCATATAAAGTAAAACCGGAGCCCAAGTCACCGGTGAAGAAGTCTGTGATTGTGTTTGGTAAGGGCAGTAGCATGTATAACCCTATCGTGATATTTGATGGACGCTCAGTCGATCTGGAAGATGATGGAATAGAGGTGACAGATCATGGAGAGGAACAAATTGAAATCATCAACCTCGATGAAACCCAAAACAATGACACGACTGATGTTGACAGTCATAGTAAGTCTTCTGAGAAACAACCAGTGTTGTCTGTTACAGTCTCCGGACAAACGCGACAGGTTAAAACATCTTTAGTGTCAGCTAGTGGGAACTCTTCAAACAATGGTTCTAAAAGGTCTGGTGGAAAAAGCATAACCAAAACCCAAGATAAAAATGGAACATGTAACAATGCCACTCAAATCAAGCGTGAATTTACGGATAACATCTCTATTTCCAGGCAGCAAGAAACTCGCGTGTCTTCAGAAAACAATCATACATCAACAGGAATAGAATTAAGCAGGTCCTCGATACACAGAAATCCTGCAAAAGAAAAGGGTCTACTTGGTGAACTAACAAACAAACAAAAACAATACAATCATGACATAGACAGAAGTAAGCAGGTCAGAAACAACGCCACGAAAAAAGACTATACCAATACAGACATGAAGACAGGCAATAAGATACCGGTGATTGGAAGCGGCAAGTTGACAAACAAAACAGACGGACAGACATCTGGTTCCAAACATCACAACAGAAATGCTTCACATAAACACAGCAAGAAGAAGAAGAAAAGTGGAGCTCACAGAGGTTCGACACCCGAGGTGAGATATGAGTACAACAATTCGAGGGAGAATTTCTTTCGTGGACAAGACGACACTGTGGACGTCCGACCTGTATACCACCAACCTGACAGATATGAGAATGACCCGTATATGTATCGTTATGACGAGCCTGTACTGTCGGAGGGTCGGCGATGGCGGCCAGCTTCACACAAACCTCCCCTGTACTGGAGGGACAGATTCTACACTCGACACCAGATAGACATAACCTGGTTCCCGGTCAAGTGTGATGTTTGTAATTCTCACTTTAGGTCACGCAACCAGTTTCTGAACCATTTGTCCAAGTTTCAGCACTGTCCGTTCGACTTCTACAACACTGGTGATGTGTCGATGTATTTATGTAGCTACTGCCCGTACGAGACTAGATACCTAGTGAAGATCATGCAGCATTACTGCAGTCGCCACAGCTACTACTTCAGACAATACGGCTACCGCCAGGTTCTCATGCAGGCTTATGTCAGATCCTAGTATTCACATTCTGTATTATACATCATTGACAAAAACGCAATCCAAACTCAATGTCATTTATGACTTTCAAATCATTTCTGATATTTTTCAATCGGAGGTTAAAAATCGACAAAAAGAATGGTGTTAGCACTGTTTTCCGTAGACCTACTTAACATTTTTAATGAAATTAATACTCATCTCATTTATGCTCTATTTCAATTTTTGTGTTTTATTTTTAAGCAATAATTTCGTCATTTGTCTCTCTTTCAATTCTATTTGTCTTTTTTAGTTTGTAATTTTGTTATCTAGGTTTGGAACATGGGTTGGAATTAACTTTTGAACCATGTGATACGCCCGTCTCTCTGTTCGTCAATCTACAATGTACAATTTTCTTAACAGAGCATTAATTTTGCGTTTTAGTCCCACCCATATGTCTGTTTGTCCACGCATGAATTTATTCTCATAGTGGACAAGCATATCCATACTGATACCATTATTATTGCAATACACATTTATAGCAATCGGCAATAAATTTTGCCTTTGGCCAAAGGCAAAATCTATTGCCGATTGCTGTTAAATGTTCGTGTGTATCATTACAACGTTATTATTATGCAGGTTTCTTATTGTTTTTATCATAAGGTCCAGCTTATATTTGGAAAAAGTCCCAACACAGCGTTTCGAGGCCAACCTGGATCCAGATCAGTCTGGGTACACGCAGTCCGATGAAACTCCACGTTGTTCTTCCAAAGCTTCTTTGTTGCTTGTAGTAACTATTAGATCGCGGCTTGGAAATTGTGTTCGGACTGCACGTAGATACGGGCTGATCTGAAATTACCACGGTGGATAATCACGTGATACAATATTTTCAGAAAATCTTCAATAACTTTGTAAATACTGGACCGATTTGAATTCGGTTTGAAGCAGAGAATGTGGACAGACGTCACGCATTAGATGGACGTGGTTGATTTTTGAAAAATCAACTGATAAAAAAAGTTATTGAAGATAAACCAAAATTTTGGTTTATCTTCAATAACTTTTTTTGTCTGTTGATTTTTCAAAATCCAACACGTACAGCTTATTCCTGGCATTTTTCCACCTTCTCTGCTTCAAACCGAATTCAAAATGGTCAAGTATTGACAAAGTTATTGAAGATTATCGGAAATTCTAAGTCACGTGATTATACACCGTGATTACTGTAACATCAAATGTTTTAAACCTTTCCCAAACAAGACCTTGTTTTGGTGTCCCTAGAAATAGTTTGGGAAAACACTGAGAGAAAAGGAAAATGCTTATAATCAGCAGTTTCTGCTTTTCTCTCAATACTTTCTATTCTACATAATATACACATTTTCTGTTTTTGATATCATTAATTTCATCGTCTGCATCAACTTTCAAATTGGACGACGGTAATATTTCGTCAATGTGGGAAAGTATTTTAAAGGATCACCATCTTTAGATCGGTACAGCTCACGATAAATGTCCTGGCAGAGCAGCCCATGCTAATCGATAGAGAATCTCTGTCAGGTCATTTATTGTAAGCTATAGGCTACTCCTATTCTTTTAGAAAGTATTGATAAATGTTTTAATAAAGTCACTGTTTTCAATGTTGATTCATGTGCCTTCTTTAATTAGCCTTTCGTTCCTATGTGATATTCAAGAACTGGTATCCAACTTCGCTAAACGATTTACCATAATTTTGAGGTTTTGCAAAATCTCGAAACTCCAGCTCAATTAAATCTGGATTTTCGAAGTTTTGCAATAACACCTACGATGTAAAATAAACCCGGTCAATTCGACATAGTTGCTTTTATTAAAGTTAAAACCTGTCGCATCTTCATCAACGGACGTTGACTAAAGCACAACAAAATTCGAAAGCAAATTTCGCCAGATAGATACATATAGCAGGAAAGGAGCGAAATACCCGCTTTATGAATTAAATCTCCTTTGTCTACACTGTCTCAAAAACATGCGTATAATAACCAAAAATAATAAGACCTAGATATAACAGTTGTTTTCGCACTTAACCCTTTCCCAAACAAGACCTGATTTGACGTCCTAAATAGAAAAGGCTTGGGAAAACATTGAGACAAAAGAAGAAACTGCTGATAACCAGCAGTTTCGCCTTTTGCCTAAATATTTTCTGTGCTATATTTTACACAAATCCTGCCTTTATCAATGTCCATCAATGTCTGCAATTGATTTCTAATAAGAAAAAATAAGAATTTTGTCGTTTGGAAAAGGGTTAAGGGAAACCATTACGTGGAACTATGGATATCTGCATGACCTGGAGATCAGAGCAACGGATAATCTTCATGAGGGGGGTAAAGGCATTCTGAATTGTTATTTCAAATCTAAACCCTATGTTGTTGGTACTCATTTGAATCGTCTCGGCGAGACAATTCAAAGGTGTACCCACGACATAGGATTTGATAAGCAATGAAAAGACTAGGCCTAAATTGCGTTTTTGAGAAGCCAACAGGCTAGTCTACTTTTTCCTATTTGTAGCTCTGCTAGATATTATACATGTTTAAACGACTAATTGTATTTTATTTAACACTTTCAAAAACAACAGATCATAGCAAACATACATATATCGGGCCGATATCGCCTATAAGTCGGAATATGCATGGACTCGTTTTACCGATATCTGACCGATGTCGTGTCGATATCAGTTTTTCTCAAGTTTAGTTTCAAGTTTATTTCAAAATAAATGCCCAATGTGCACGAAGGCACAAACATGAGCCAACTGTACAAATTTTACAAAACACAACGGTCAATATGCATGGAGGACAATACATATATAATACATATATAAACAAGAATGATGTAAATTGATATCAATCAATGTTGTGCTAAAAAAGATTAGGTTTATATGTATATAATGATATATCTCCGGTGCTATTATAAAACATCGTAGCTGCAGTATAGGTTACACGGCAGCTACGATGTTCTAGAACCACACCGACGGGATGGGGTTTTTTTCTCTCTAGATTGCACCACATTTTATCTGATAAGATCGTTCCCTATTTACGCGGACCATGTATTTAGCATACACACTGTGTTATTCAATCAGGGCGTGCGTCACGCTTTTGCACGTGATTTTATCGGACAGCATGCAAATGTTAGTGGACCGTTTTCTTAAGCAGTTTATGAATTTAAGTGAATGGATTTAAGTGTGCAAATGTGGATAAATTATTCCGATAACGGGCCAACGTCAGGCTGATATCATCTTCGCTAGCCAAGGTTGAACCCACCTACGTTTGTATTCACCCTTGGCGGATTTAGTCCGATTTTCTTGAAATCGCGAAGCGCCGCCTAGCGGTTGTTCTGCTGGTTGTTTACCAATATCTACCAATAGATGTCGCCACCTGTCGATTACCATCCGAAAATAAAAAAAAAAATAGACTGGAAATATTGTAGACTGGCTGCTTAGTCAATGGGTTGTTTACGTCCATTATTGATGACGTCGTTAACGCGCGTTGTCTTTCGCGTCATACGTCTTGCGGATTATGTAAAAGTTAGCTGCTTTTTTGGTCGAATTGTCGAAAGTATAATAATTCGTCGATTATAGGTAGGGAATTCCTGTCTATTGCAAGGAAATTCTTAGGAAAAATCGCCCATCTTCGCGTTTTTGAGTTGCAAATGCAATGCTTTTTCCCGCCCAGTAGATATATTTTAAGGTCAAGGACTTATCCCTATCCCTAAGCGAGCTATAAATAGATTTCGATCTAAAAATACGAGCTATAAATAGATTTCGAGCTATAAAATACGGTCACCAACCTATCCATATCCCTATACGAGCTAAAAATAGATTTCGATCTATAAAATGCGAGCTATAAATAGGTTTCGAGCTATAAATAGAATTCGATCTATGGAATGCGTGCGATACATAGAACGCGAGCTATAACATACTGGGTGGTTGAAATCATACTCGTGATAATGAAGCTTTGAATAGAGGGGTACGTGAGCTATAAATGGAATGGTATTCGATCTATAAATAGTGTTATGCGGGCTATAGATAGAGTAGCACGCGATGCAAAGCTTTTCTGAGTGTGTTTACGATGGATAAAGATGCTGTTTTGAAAAAGTACTATTTTAATCCGAAAAGTCCAAATAACATTTTAATTTCATTGAAAAATACAGACTTTTCTATATTTTGATCATTTCAACGAGAGTAGTGATCCCGTTTGTATTGGAAATCATGAGTGGAGAAATTCCCGTTTCTATATGCCAGCAAAACGACAATGATATGAATGTGATATGCGAGGCTGCTACCTCAGAAATCTTGAGCTTAGACGAGGAACATTTTACTAGAGGAAATACTAAACAACATCTGCGCAACATAAAAAGGTTCGCAATTGTAATCACTTGCGTTACAATTTGCGCGACCCCAGGTTTTGTCATTCTCGCACAAAAAGATGGACTACACTGTGCTTCTCAAACGAAAACGATGAACGTAGAATTGAAACCGGAGTTGAACGTATCTGCCTGCGTATTTACGAAACAGTTTTATTTAAGAGACCACATTTACGCGACGGTGTGCAATCAGGATGGATACATATTCGTTGATGTGAGACAGTTTGTAAATGGATCAGCGACCATCATCGGGGTCGATTTAAGCCTTTGGCAGTGGTTAAACCTAAAACAATTGTCACCAAACATCGATTCTGCCATCTCTGAAGCTCGAACATATTGGAAAAATCTCAAAAGGTATCGGCGGGCGAAACGGTGGATACTATATTGAATTTGAAAGATGGATATAAATATGGATGTGACGTTATTAGAATTCTACTTCGATTATTACTACGCCGAATCCATTAAGGATAATATGTTTACGGTTTTCAAACAGAAGTGTCACGGATGTCAATGTAGCAGTTTGTCACACACGGACCATACATGCTTGACTCTTCCAAAAAAAGAACAGTTACATTTGTATTTCGAAGAGATATTACAAATCGTTGATGAAAATGTTGTATTGAGGAAATGGGACGCATACACGTCATCTTGTGAAGACAAGGCGCTTGTTAATATTTTCAGACTAAAGATTTTTTGCCGTGATTGGCGAGAGACTGACATGAAAAATGCTGAATGGAAATCTAAAATGATTCGATTGACGATGCAACTGGTACGCTTGGAAAACAGTGATTTTTTTAATATCTAAATATTACAATTTTGGATGTATATACTGTATACTGTGTAATTGTACATCGAATGATTTTATTATGATTTTTGTATGTTTATTTCTATTCGGAAAACATTAAAGTATGTTTTAAACTAATTTGCTTTTGTCTCCTTCTTAAATCACCCGAATGGCTTATTACCTAGTTTTAACGTCATAACGAAATTGATGAAAACATTAAGGGAAAAGGAAACTATGTTGATATATATACATTTATCCTTTTGTCTCAATAATTTAAATATATTTTCGTTTTCTTTGTTTGAACCATTTCTAATTTCCATACATTCTTTGTGAAATGACACACAGGCAGACATATAGACTGGTGAAATAAGACACAGACATGTAGACGGACGGTTAAAGTGATACACAGACATAGATAATCCTATAAGACGCATGCTCCTTCGCGCTTCTTTCATTTATAATTTTTTATTGTTTGATCTAACTCATATAAGGCGTTTGAAAAAAAAAAAAAAAAAAAAAAAAAAAAACACACACACACACACGCAAAATTTGGTTTTAGCTACTATGATATATAAAACAGCTTACCTTATTGTTTTTTTATTTCAACAATCCTTTTACCAGTTTCCAAAACAACAATCTTTAAGTCACTAAAATTTTGTAAACGTTCATCTGCTTCCTGCACTGACTTTAAAATTAATTTGTCAATTTCGATATCTTTTTTTAATTGATCTAGACGTTCTTCTTTTTGTTTTATTTTTTGTTGATTTTTTTCGGCTAAATTTCTCAAATCTAAATTATCTGACATTATGTGCAGTGATATTACTTGGTGGACAAATAATAAACGTATATTTTAAATTTGGTAAGGAACAGTATGACCTTAGATCTATCACATGTTTTTTTAACCTTGACGCGTGATTCTCAAAAGATGCGGAAATTGTAACTTTATGGTTTGATTGATGGCTGTTGACGTAATATTACTTTTGGTTATCACGTTTTTAGGTCGTTATGGGCTTGGAGTATAGATGAACTCATTTCATAATATAATGGTATGAAAAAAGGGACCCCCCCCCCCAAAAAAAAAAACAGCTTCAAAAGGAACAATGACTAAACACGCAACTTCTATACATGCATCTATATTCTACTCACACATTACCATGAATCAATGTTTTAATGTTTTTTCTAACCTGTTTAGTATCATGTTTTGTAAATTCAATGCACTTGAATATATCGTATAGCTTATCCTAAGGTTATCTGTAAAGTAAAAAAACATTGTGTTGAATAGAAATTAGTGTAAACATTTTTTTTCTCAATGTTTTATTTGTGTTTTGAAGTTAAAGAATTATTATTTAAAAAAGAATAGTTTTGGAGCCCATCGTTGGTATTCTCTTATACATCTAAACCAGTGTATCATTCTTCTAATGCGTGAAAAAGTACATATACATAACAGCATTTGATGAAGATGACCTTCGAAAGGGCACCGAAACTTCTGGAAAAAAGGTTAGGCTGACCTGGCCCAGCACGCGTGAGAACTTGTGACTACACGTAACAGGGGTGTGAACTGCGTAGGCTCACGCGGCAAAGGCTCAATGTGGAATCATTGCTATAAAAAGCAAACCCATGGACAAAGTCCTTATCACTAAATCGTTTGAACTTGTAAAGTGAACGTCTTTTTTAAAGAAAATTTAAATTATCAAACATGGACTCTCTTACAAAAAGTGTAGATATAAACTTTTCTCTTCAAGCAGAAAAGATCGAGTTGAAAAATGAGATTAGTGGATTACAGACGAAAATTAAAAACTTGGAAGCTGACTTGAAGAACTATAAGAGACTTACGGACAAATATTCCAGAATTTCCAGAGAAAACTCTAAATTGAAACGACAGATCTTAACGAAAGATAGTGAAATTCTGGACCTACAGCGTCGGTTAATTGAAGTGTTACAAAGTAAAAGTGGCGAAGAGCTGAAAAAGACTCACACGATTTATATTCCAACTCCAGTTGAGCAGCAACCAAACACACCAAGCACGTCGAGGGGGACATCCTCAACGGAAATATATTCGGGAAACTTTCCAGTCCATGACGGTGCCGATGCGGAGGCATTTAGAGAAGCCCACGACAGAATAAACAGTTTGGCTGCAGTGCCGATATCACCTTAACCCGAATAGAACATGCTTGACGTTACTAAAAGAAGAACACTAAAATCTTTGGGCAAAAGAAGAAAATGTTATTTTCTCCTTTTGCCGTTATTTTTTTCTTAACTAAATTGTATGAAAATGTAGCATTAATTCTCTCGTCTTCATAAGATTTTAACTTGTTCTATCTAAGATTTTACTGTTTAGGGAAAGGTTAATATATTTTTTCAGGGTTGACTGACTAACTATGTGTATAATTAACTTTTTAAAGAGACATTTCATTCCAATTTCAATTTTTTAAAGTATGTCTTGATGCCAAGATTGGTTATTCTAATGAGTATAATACTGATGGTTTTTTGAAGTTGTTGTCAATAAGCGAGAAACACGCATTTAAATTTGATACATATTCGACAAATTGCATATAAATTCGAACTGTTGTCCACAACAGTTTGTTCAATTTTAACACAAAAATATAAATTTCTCGTAAACGACGCAATATTTTGGCTCGAAATTTTCAGAATTTTCATAAGGAAACACGCTCTTTCAGATAAAAATAAAAGTATAATTTATGACAAAAAATTCTGAAATGTCTCTTTAAAAACGAATTTATTTCACTTATATGTCTAAAGACAACAAATTTCATAATTGCTTTTTTTCAAAAAAGAACATTTTATTACAAAGTTATTTTATCACGATGTTTTATTAAAAAATATTCAAAGCTTTACGTATCACTTCATCAATTAGGCTTTCAATATTTCAAAGTACTGTTCTCAAAATATAGAGTTCGATATAATAAGTTATCTTCACAAATTCTTCACAAACAGTGCTTGATATGTTAAGTTATCTTCACTAAAGTTATTCACTTTGCAAGTTCAAACGATTTAGTTGATTAAAAGTGCATATTAAATATACGACAAAACCCTGTGTTGTTTTGATTTACACCAAATCATGTCTTTATCATAATCATTTGTGTCGTCTGCAGCAGCTTTCAAATCGGATCACCCTAAAATTTTGTCATTTGGGAAAGGGTTAAACAAGACCTTGTTTTGACGCCCCCCCCCCCCCCCTCTTATATGGCTTGAGGAAACATCGAAGCAAAAGAACATGCATTTTTAGCGTTCATCTTCTTTTGTCTCGATATTTCCTGCGTTATTTTTCACTCAAAATATGTTCGCAGTATTGAATAAAGAAAACTGCCGGTGAAAACAATGAAGGAAAAGAAAAAGAAACATGCGAATCAACCCCTCCCCCAAATACTCAGTATTTAAATCAGAAAATGCCGAGTGAAATATTGGAGGAAAAGAAGAAAAAACATGCGAATCAAACCTTAACCCTTTCCCAAACAAGACCTTGTTTTGACGTCCCTAACAGAATAGGCTTGGGAAAACATTGAAACAAAAGAAGAAACTGCTGATAACCAGCAGTTTCTCCTTTTGTCTCAATATTTTCCGTGCCATAGTTTACACAAATCATGTCTTTATCATAATCATTTGTGTCGTCTGCAGCAGCTTTCAAATCGGATCACCCTAAAATTTTGTCATTTGGGAAAGGGTTAAACAAGACCTTGTTTTGACGCCCCCCCCCCCCTCTTATATGGCTTGAGGAAACATCGAAGCAAAAGAACATGCATTTTTAGCGTTCATCTTCTTTTGTCTCGATATTTCCTGCGTTATTTTTCACTCAAAATATGTTCGCAGTATTGAATAAAGAAAACTGCCGGTGAAAACAATGAAGGAAAAGAAAAAGAAACATGCGAATCAACCCCTCCCCCAAATACTCAGTATTTAAATCAGAAAATGCCGAGTGAAATATTGGAGGAAAAGAAGAAAAAACATGCGAATCAAACCTTAACCCTTTCCCAAACAAGACCTTGTTTTGACGTCCCTAACAGAATAGGCTTGGGAAAACATTGAAACAAAAGAAGAAACTGCTGATAACCAGCAGTTTCTCCTTTTGTCTCAATATTTTCCGTGCCATAGTTTACACAAATCATGTCTTTATCATAATCATTTGTGTCGTCTGCAGCAGCTTTCAAATCGGATCACCCTAAAATTTTGTCATTTGGGAAAGGGTTAAACAAGACCTTGTTTTGACGCCCCCCCCCCCCTCTTATATGGCTTGAGGAAACATCGAAGCAAAAGAACATGCATTTTTAGCGTTCATCTTCTTTTGTCTCGATATTTCCTGCGTTATTTTTCACTCAAAATATGTTCGCAGTATTGAATAAAGAAAACTGTCGGTGAAAACAATGAAGGAAAAGAAAAAGAAACATGCGAATCAACCCCCCCCCCCCCCAAATACTCAGTATTTAAATCAGAAAATGCCGAGTGAAATATTGAAGAAAAAGTAGAAAACACAGATTTCAATCTTACATCGTCCCGACATCGGTCCGATACCAGCAGAACGTACCGATATTCCAACATACATCTTGCATCGGCTCGATGTTTGCTGAGCCAAGCAATTGCTTTTGGCTCTAACTGAAAGGATGTCTGGTTCTTTGCATAACGAAAACCTTGTTTTGACGTTCAAAACAGAGAAGGATAATGAAAACATCGAGGCAAAAGACTGCTGATAACTAACAGTTTCTCCTTTTGTCACGATATTTTCTTTATCGTTTTGTATACAAATCCTATCTCTATCAACACCCTTTTTGTCGTCCGCATAAGCTTTAGATTAAAACTCTAAAAATATGAGAAAAGGAAATATTTACGAAAATATCTTGAACATATAAACTTACCATATTCTGTTTATAATTTCCTTCATGTAAATAGGTACATATATGCGTTGTAAATAACTTAACAAAGTCATACATGTACAGTAAAAATGCTAATTTTATTCAAGATTTGACCTGGGGCTGTCAACTTAAAAAATGAATACTAGACTTTTAACCCTTTCAAAACAACAAACATTTAGGATTGACAAATTCAAAAGCTTTTGCGGACGACAAAAGGTGCGATGTTAAAAATAGAATTTGTATAGCACAGAAAATATCGGCTAAAAAGAAGAAATTGATAGTTTCTTTTGCCTTTTTTCCGAGTGCTATTCTACTAGGGACTTCAAAATCAGGTCTTGTCTGTCTGAGAAAGAGTTAAAGAGGCTCATGGTAGTTTCGAAAAGCAAATTGTAGCTGTTTAAGGTTCAAAGCAATTGAAACTTACCATGTGAACTTCGTTTAGAGCTCATACATCTCTCTCGGTTTTTGGATATGAGGCTTCGTCACGGGAAAAGGGGACTTGGAGTAAAATACGGGTTGTCACCAATTTCTCCTGGTCTAATGGTTAGATTTTGATGGAGTTTCGTTTTTAAGTAGCAAGTCAAGTGTCTTTGACGCTAAATAATTTATTTGAAATATGTATACAATTGATATGTCATGAAGAAAGGTGACATTGCCTTATTCGGGAAGCCTCTCTGACTGCTTTTTTAGCAGTAAGCTGCGTCGTCTATCAGTCATTAAACGCGCACTCGTAGGATGATATAAAATAGTACAAAAAGACATTTTTTAAAACAGATACATTCAGTTTTTATTCATAAGAGGATAATGGCAAAGTGTAGTATTACAATCAAATTCAAGTAGCGATATATGAAATGACAGACAAAGGGAGGTACCTCTGTCAATTAATTGAAATAAAATATGTTCAGTTGTGTCCCTCAAAAAGATTATTCAGATAGTAACTGCGAATTAATTAGAAACAAGTGCTGTTCGAAGACAGCGCGCTCGACTTTCTAAGTTGCTTAGTATAAAGGGGGGGGGGTATAACTCCAAATAGAGTGGTCCCTGATAGTAAGGTAGAGGGTGTGATGGTGAATAAGTATTCCAAGTTTGGGTTGAATCCCTTTGATAGTATGGAAGTTATTGATGTTTGAAAAAACTTTAACCTTTGTTGCAACGCCGACGCCAACGCAAACGCCAACGCCGTCGCTCGGGTGACAGTATAAGCTCTCATTTTCTTCGAAAAGTCGAGCTAAAAATAGTTTCACGATCTTTATTAAGGATCAAGATGCGTATATTCATTACATATACACACATAAAGGAGAATTTACAACAGGAACATTCGTTAAAAAACAAAAACAAGATGCGAAACACGAATGTTTTTAGACATGGTCAATGTTAAATTTTCGGACAGACAAGTAAAACAATACCCAAGATCAAAGGTATAAGAAATTGATGTTTATATTAACAGTAGTATATTAAACACAAATAGCTTCTTTAGTGTTCGTTTATCGTATATATAGTGAGAACGAAGGCATTTTGTTTACAGCGGTTTAAAGTATAATCCATAGAGTAGTATAGGCGACACTTTGCTTTGCCATCTGTAATTCAAAAGAGTGGATCGTAACCCAAACGTTTATCTGTTATATATTTTACCATCAACAACTATGTAGTCAACTAATGTATACTTTTTCAGTGTTTGTCTTAAAAAGGTATCTATGAAATCGTAATAAATAGATGAGAGTTCTAAATTATTAATTAGAGCGAAAAATCTATGCTGGTCTAACTTAAACATGATGAAATGGCACAAATCGTTCATTAAACTGTCACACATAAAGAAATCCAAAGCCAAGATAAGAACCTCTGTTCGCATTTCCTCGAAAAAAACATCAATCGTAGCATATGGATTTCCCAGCAAGACCAAAAATGTGTTAATATCCTTTTCAACATCTATTCCACCCATTTCTCGCCGGAAAAAGTTCATTGTTTCACGATTTAAGGCGTAATAACCATCATTTAACTGACAATTCCACTGTATGCATGTTTTCATAAAAAGAGAACGTTTTACGAGTGTTAATTTTCTAAGAAATTCCATTACAAAGTAGTTTATGTTTCAATGATAACTTTGTTCGTTTTATAAAGACAGGTGTGTTTTACCATCTGAAACAATCTTATCTGACCATTTCATCGCAAATGATATTCATACAATGGGAAGGTGATATTACGTCAGACTTCATCTATCATTCTGGTAACTGTCACATTTAATTCATAACCATCTTTCAATGTCATTCCAATGTCACACGTAAAGTCAAAGATAGATAATATGTCATATCTGTCTGTTATTAAACACGCATTAATGGGGTGGTATCCGACATTTTTATCTGTCAGCAGACTTTAAGTCTCCTATTTCAAAGCCATAAATATGTGAAATGACGTCAATGTATATCATTAAGGGTTAATTTATTCTATTTATCACGTTAACCATTAATCAAACATAAAGATAGCTACATCATCTCTAGACTTTTCAAATATCAACGAATCAGGTAGATGTGGGTTGGTCATAATGTATCATATCTAACCAATCATATACTAATATCATCCTTATAAAATTAAAGCTGATACGTCCTTGATCACTTTACTCTGATAAAAACGTCGTGATGGATCCTACATATTCTAGTAATGGACTTTTACAGAAGGTTCAAGCAAATTTCGGATATGGAAAGAATGTTTGTCTAAATATTTGGCAGGGGCAGCTATGGGTTCATATATTTGATTCTTCTAAGGCCAGAACGAATGGAGTTTACGATAAATGCAAGCAGAAAAGTATATCTTTTCGATGGGATAATGCATTAATACTGAAGGATTGTCTTAGCCAGTTTGTGGATTATGCGCGACAAATAGAAGGAGAGCAGGTATGTTTAAATTTAATTTTATCAGTCATAAAAAAATTAAAAATACTTCACAATCGTAATAAGAAAAAAAAAAAAAAAAAAAAAAAAAAAAAAAAAAAAATGAAAAATATAATAAAAAGATAAACGATATGAGAATATTAGTCTTATTTCATAGATGATTTTAGCTAAATCCCGAGGATATTGAATGGGGTTATATGTTAACGAAATATTCACTTTTTATCATATTTTTCAAATATTCACACCATTCAACCAAGTTGTTAAAAAGATTATACGAAATAGTCATTTTGGAATGATATATTTTCAGTATATGGGTATGACACAAGCTCAAAGTGATAGCTTTTTTGCAACAACGTTTGACAACCAAGACGAAAAAAACACATCACCAGAACTTAGTACATCTAGCGGCAATCAGACAAAGGACAACGCTGATCCATCTACCTCTAGCTCACCTGAACACTCTTATGCCAGAGAGAACGCTTATGTCGAAAAAAGTAGGCATATACAAGCTCGCGTCAACAAAAGATTTCAACCGTATTAACATTTATGACAATGACACAGGCAGCCGTTGATATCGCTAATTTGAAATTTGAGCAAGGCGAATTCAGAGACATTTCATACATATCGAACAAAAAAATGATTAAATGTGAAGTGAGTGACTCCGTTTCAATTATTATTAAAAAAAGGAGAAATGGACCTTCAATAAGAATAAGAAATGCTTCAAAATTTGTAACCATTTCTAACGAAATCTTTAATTTCATATGTGATTCGAAGGAGGGAGTTCAATTTCTGATATCATTTTTAAAAGAACAATAAAACGAAATGGATATATATTCATTATCCAGTAAAAGAAGGACAGTTAAAAATATTTTTTGTTCAACATGTAAAAAGTGGCTGGCAGAATCTTTTCTAAGTTCTCATTTGACTAGCGTGTTTCACGAAAAACGATTTAGAAACGTAAGTCATCGAACAAACAAGAAGCGTCCTAAAATTAAGAGTAAACCAAAATCGACTCCAAACCATTCTCAAAGCTCATTTACCCTTGAAGGAAATACACTTAAAGATAGCGCGGAAGTTATACATATCCCCTCTTCACCGGAATTATTTAGTCAAATGACGCAACGATCCTTAAAAAAAGAAACGAATATATGGGAGGTACCTCAAAACCAGCTTGGAATTTTGAGTTACCACGATGCGGAAGAATTGAATGTGTCACCAGAAAGTGTTTCCGTACTTACAAATAAAATTTCGCAAAGTGACAATGCTCAGGACGGGACTGATTTATTTCCTATATCGCTTTTAAGTGGTACATTTCCAGATCCAACTGAGCATGCCCATGACAATGAATGGAGCCAAATTCTTTGTTCACAGTGTAATCCTGACAGTTATAAGGACTACGCGGACTCACAAGACTGTTCATTCCATCTGAAAATTGATTCGAATTAAGTCATGGAAAATAACGTGGACTATCAACACAAGTATTCGAACTATTTGCTCTATCAAAATCGTTTAAAAACATTTCAAACGTGGCCTAAACAAATGCGACAAAATAAGTACTCCTTAGCATCAGCCGGACTATTTTACACAAACGAAAATGACACTTGTGAATGTTTTTCGTGCGGTGTAAAGTTATCTCAATGGGGTTCGTTAGATGACCCAATAGAAGAACATAAAAAGTGGTCTAGTACTTGTTTTTTCCTAAAAATGATTGGCTTTGGAGAACAGCAATGGAACGAGCAATCAGTCAGCGTTGGATTACCGCCTTATCTCGAACAACTTTGTCAGTCAGATAACACTTGGTAATGGATACACAGTACGTGCCGTTGTTGGACTCTTATTTCGATTTTTTGTATGCAAAAGAAATTATCAGTGTTATGACGAGTGTCTTTAAAATGAAATGCGATGGATGTAAAAATGGAGCCTTATCCCAACTTGATCATCGTTGCTTAATGCTAACGACAAAAGAACAATTAGAACTGTACTGGAACTATATTTCAAGAGAAATAAACGAAGTGTCAGTGATTGAAAAGTGGTATGGAACTGTTTACATGCTGGATTCTGTTCCGATAGAAATAATTGATATACATCGACTGAAACTACAATGTGAATCATGGAGAGAGACTCAAATCAACACAGCAGGATTTAAAAATCGTTTGATCAATATGGTTGAATCGATTTTGAAACTAGAAAAACGATTCTAAACCTATTTTCGTGTGAATTTACATTTCTGTACTTTTTTTTTGATAATTGTGTATACATTATGTACTCATCATTTGTAATCGGAAATAAAAATGATATTATTGTATGTTTTAGTTTTAGTTTCATTTACGAAAAAGAAGAAAGAACGTATATTAATTTGGATTCACACTTGTTATGGAGAGTGTAGTAAAATTTGAAACCGCTTCGACGGCACAAATTATAGGTACCTTTTCTTTTTTAAAGGACTGAAAAGATTATTATTCCTAAGAGAAAATCGTACAACTTGAAATTATTTCCAATTAAGTATAGGTACCCATTCGTCATAATTAAAATTCTGAATTTGATTTATTATACGTTCATTTTTCTTTTTCATACGCTCGTTTTTCTTTTTCATACGCTCGTTACTTAAACAGTTTTAAAAGTACTGAAAATTCGAAGACATCAATATACTGTTACCCGTTTTACTAGAGACTGTCTGATAAAAAAAAATCAAACTGTATATGATTTATCTTGTTTTTACTAGCACCTTCCAGATCAGGAAAGAGCCGTCTTCTGTTTGAGATTTTAAAGCATGCCAATGGTATGTTTAAAGATTCAATTCGGGAGATCTACTATTGTTATGGCGTATATCAACCCCTTTATGATGATATGAAGCGAGAACTATCGCATATCCATTTTATTGAGGGATTACCATCAAAGCAAGATTTAGAAGAATGGAATATAAAAGAACCGGGTCATAAGTTACTTTGTATGGATGATCTTAACGCTGGTATTGAGAACATGACAGATCCACACACAAAAAATGTTGGTACTTTAAAAACCGTGCTTTCCATATACTGTGCTCTAGCCCATCATTATAATTTCTTTTCCATTTTAGTGTCTCAAAATGCATTCAATCCGGGCAAAGAATATAGAACAATAAGCTTGAATACACACTATTTCATATTATTTAAAAACAGACGGGACGAGTTACAAATACAAACATTAGGTCGACAAATATTTCCTAGACAATTGGACTTTTTCATGGATGCGTACAGAAAAGCAACAGAAAACCCATACGGATACCTTTTGATTGACCTTTCCCCTCATTCAAATAGTTCATACAGGTTGCGAACTAAAATCATTCCTGGTGAGACTATGATCGTGTATGCATCTGAAAAGAAGCAATGAATAACATAACGCGAACGAAAGGGGACTTTTTACGTCTTCTGTTGAGTACTTCGTTAAAACAAAGACATGCTTTGATAAAAACGATAGAGAAATCGCAATTAAGAGCTATCGTACAAATTGTATTTAATGTGTTGATGGGAAATCGTGATCTTAGTCAATCGGATAAAGCGTCTTTGAAAAGGCATAAGAAAATTATTCGTCGTTTTGTGAGCAAAATAATTTCGGATTCGCAAAGAAAGAAGCTCCTTCTGAAATATTCTCAACAAATCATAAAAATTATACGCGTTATTAAAAAGGAACTTTATGATGGCTCGTGAATTAGTGTTAATCCCAAAAATTAAATACGATCACCTCCTTCAACAAACACAACAACAGAAATTAGAGGACAATACTAAGCAAAACTTTAGCTTGGACGATGGCGTATCGCAAGATGTCGCAAGCACTGAAAAAGCGTACTATCAAAAGGGTGGTCAAACGTTGAAAAAAACAACAGATTTTCAAAAAACAGATCAGTCAACGATCGGAATTGATCAGCAGATTATTAAGCCAACACTTTTCGTTAAGAAGCCGTTATCTAAGATGACATTTAACCGAAAAAGAAAACCAGAAAAAACACACAAAGATAGCAAGAAGAAGCAGTGGATTAATTATACAATATAATGGTGAGATATCCTTTCTTACTTAAAAGTTGAAAATATCCATTTCATAAAGGCGTGTTCAGATATCAATCGAGACGTTTAAATCGGTGAAAGAGCATCTATGGCACGTCATTGTCTTTAAATCAGATTTGATTAAAAGAATATGTATTCATAAAAGTATGCAAAAAAGAAATACGCAACAATCACTTTTTATTTTACATTTGTATCGCAATTACAAAAGGAGCAGACATGCTTTAAAACCTGAAGTCAGGTACATTTTTGATGTGTTTCTCGATTTAAAAAACCTCATTTATCATTCTTTATTTGACAGTTATATTTCTTGATTTAAAAAACAACTCATTTATCATTCTTTATTTGACAGTTATATTTTTTATTTAAAAAACCAACTCATTAATCATTCTTTATTTGACAGTTATATTTCTTTATTTAGAAAATAACTCATTAATCATTCTTTATTTGACAATTATATTTCTAATTAGACACGTTGTCATGTGTTACAAAACAACCACGCATATAAGAACGTGACACGAAGCGGTTTTGTTTCGTAATTATATTCATCATTTTTTATCTTGACACATAAATCTCAGAGTATAAGGTTAGAAAAAATCATTTATTATATCCGACAGTTCAACGAGGAGTATTTAAAACGAGGATAAACAGGGAAAATAATTAGTTTAGCTGTGTTACTATGCGTGCTCGGATCAGTATTACAGTGGAAAACAATTATGAGTGGTCTTACGGGACTTAATTTCGGAACAAATACTAAGTTGTAACGAAAAAGAGTTGAACCAATTACGATGCGTTAATAGTGATTTGTATTTCATGATGGAGCGAAATAAAGAAAATACATCTCCAGAAAGTGAATATTTCGAATGTCACATTTGCAAAAAAACATTTAAAAACAAAAGAGGTTTAACTCAACATATACATATGCATAACAGAAAACGTGAATGTGAAAGTTGTGGAGCTTCGTTTAGTTTTCCGAACAATTTAAAACGACATAAACAAGAAGTTCATGGATTGCAAACAAATAAAAAAGGAACACATACCGCAGAGAAATGCAATTCCTCCGTGGCTCTCGATCAAAACGGTAGCGATAAAATTTCGTTTTCCTGTCGACATTGTCAAAACCAGTTCTCAACATATCGACAGTTGGTCAATCATATTGAAAAAAATCACATATTAAAGCAGAGAGGAGGAAGACAAGAAACAAATTCGAAACATTTATTGATTAACGAAATGGAAAACTCGGAGAACATCATTCCCTCAAGCAGTTCTAAAAACGAACCAACTCAAGAAAATAATGACTCTCATCATTCTGAATCTGATGAGGATTCTGGTGGTTTAAGAAATGATACCGTTACGGAAAATAGTAATGTGCATCAAAGTGTCTCAGAATCAGCATTAAGAAATCAAGTCAACAACAGATTTATCTATCCAAGACGGAACGAGCGTTATGATATGCTACCATTTTTAGCGAATAGCAGAGATGAAATTATGACATACCTGAAAGCACGCGCTCGTCAACTTGGAGGTATCAAGTGGAATTTATGTGTTCAGGTTGAAATGCAGAGAGATGATGGACACGAATCAACCATATCAACTCCATACTTCCGAAGTCTCACTTATCGACTTTTACAGTTAGAAGAATTGACAGATCATGATTTAAACGAAGCTTTTCAAAAAATCTTTGCTGGCTTAGAAAAATATCAGAAAGAGGGCTCCAATTGGTTTGTGAAAAGTATTTTGAAATTAGAAATTCACACCGTGGTATATCAACCCTTATCAGGATCCACTTATATTCCTCTACCAAAAACATTAGTGTGTAGTAAAAGTATCTTGAACATTCAAAACATAGATAACAAATGTTTTCTTTATTGCGTTCTAGCATCAATGCATCCACAACAGTGCATGCAACCGGAAGACCCGAGAATATACGAACCCTATGAACACGAGCTTGTAATGAAGGGTATTCAATACCCAGTAGCTATAAATGACATTTTAAAATTCGAGCGGAAAAATGACAATATTTCGATCAATGTCTTTGGTTTTGAAAATGATACAATAATTCCATTGAGAGTAACCAATCATACCGACCGACTACATCACGTCAATCTTCTTTGGTTAAAAAATGAACACACTTCTCACTATTGCTTGATAACGGATTTAAATCGTTTTCTATCTAGAACGAAAACTGTTAAGAATAAGACGCATTTTTGTCCTTACTGCTTGCATGGATTTACCAGAGAAGATCTCTTACTAAATCATAAAGACTACTGCTCTCCACATGGACCACAAAAAGTTATATTACCGTCAAGTGATAAAGATGCTATTCTTAAATTCAAAGATTACGGAAAAACCTTAAAAGTACCCTTCGTCATATATGCCGACTTTGAAACTGTAAACTTGCCAATCCATACATGTACACCTAATCCAGAATGCGCTTCAACTACACCTACGACAAAGTTAATAGTCTCTGGATTTGCGTATAAAAGAATATGCGAGCAAAACCGATTTACGCGTCCCACAGTTGTCTATCGCGGACCGAATGCAGCCGAAAAACTTATAGAGGCCTTATTAGAAGAACAGAAAGATATAAGGAACATTTTATCACATATTGAACCCCTACCTGATCACGAAGGATTAATCGATAATGCGAAGCATTGTTGTCTCTGCAAGAGAGAATTTACCTTATATGACAGGACTTATAAAAAGATAGTCTGTCATCATAATCATTTAACGGGAGAGATCATCGGAGCTGCATGCTCCGACTGTAATCTAAATTGCAAACAATCTAAGTTTACCTGCGTGATATTCCATAACTTACGCAACTTCGATGCTCATATATTGTGTGAAAGCTTAGGAAAATTCAAGGATTATAGACTTACTTGTATTCCACAGACATCAGAACGATATGTTAGTTTTTCATTGGGTGATTTAAGATTTCTTGACAGTTTTCAGTTCATGCAAAGTGGACTAGAAACTCTCGTAGATAATCTAAAACAGGAAGGGGTTAACGCTTTCCCACATTTATGTTCAGAATTCAAAGCCGATGAAATTGATCTACTCACGAAAAAGGGAATATATCCTTACGATTACATGGACTCATTTGATCGCTTTGAAGAAAAGGAATTACCTCCCATCACAAAATTTTATTCATTCATTAAGAAATCAGGTATTTCAACAGATGACTATTTGCATGCCAAGAGAGTCTTTAACAAATTCAATATGTCATGCCTAGGAGAATATCACGATCTTTATGTCAAAACGGACGTTTTGTTATTAGCGGACGTATTTGAATCCTTTAGAAAAGTATGCCTCTCTCAATACGAGTTGGATCCTTGTCATTTTTATACATCCCCTGCATTATCATGGGCCAGTTTACTCAAAATGACGGATGTGGAACTGGAACTTCTTACAGATATTGACAAAATATTGATGTTTGAACGGAGCACGAGAGGAGGGCTTTCACAGGTGGCGAACCGGTATAAGAAATGTAATAATCCATTGCTGAAAGATTACGATCCATCCGTTCCAACCTCATATCTCATGTACTTAGATGCTAATAATCTATATGGATGGGCTATGGTGCAACCACTCCCAGTAGGCGATTTCAAATTCTTGGAAAATGTGGAAAATTTTGATGTCATGAATATCGAAGAAAATGGAGATATTGGATGCATCATAGATGTATCTCTTCATTATCCACCAGAATTACATGACTCACACAATTGTCTCCCTCTCGCACCAGAAAAAATGTTTATAACTAATGAGCAACTTTCACCGTACGCGCAGGAATTGCTACGTAAAATATATGGTTTGAAAACGGAAGACCCGCTTCCAGCTCGAGGACAGGTGAAAAAGTTACTGGCTACCCTGGGAGATAAAGATCACTACATTCTACATTACAGAAATCTTCAGCTATATGTAAAACTCGGTTTGAAAATCAAACAAATTCACAGAGTTTTACAATTCAAACAGAAACCTTGGATGAAACCCTATATTGACTTCAACACTGAGATGAGAAAACGAGCCAAGTCTACATTCGAGAAAAATTTCTACAAATTGATGAACTGCTCGGTTTTTGGCAAAGTAAGGCTATATATGTATTTATTAAAATAAGTAAAAGCTTAAAAAAATGAAAATTTATACATTCTAAAATAACATCGAAAAATAGTTTCACTCCTTAAATTAATGATTTACTTTGAAAATGTATTCAATAAATATTTCGTTTCAGACTCTGCAAAACGAGCGAAAGCATAGAAACATAGAGCTTGTTCATCTAGAAAAGCGTCTGAAGAAACTGACTGCCAAACCAACCTACAAGAACACCACCATCTTTAATGAAGATTTGGTTGCAGTGGAACTATTACAATCTAAAGTGAAGCTCTTCAAACCAAGCTATTGCGGAATGTGCATTTTAGGTAAGCTTATTCTATGAATATTGTTTTATTTCTACACTAGATTAAAACACTTTAAACCAAGCTAATGTTGAAAGTGCATTTTAAGTAAGCCTTTTCAATCAGATTGAAAATACTTTAATATTGTTTACTCCGCCCATTCCGAGTAAAAGAAATAAATAATTCTATATTCCAGATCTAAGTAAGTGGCTCATGTATGACTTTTGGTATGGCTACATCAAACAAACGTACGGAGAAAGAGCGCAACTACAAATGACTGATACGGATAGTCTCTTGTTCTACTGCGAAACAGACAACATCTACGAAGACATGATGCTCTCCAAACATTTATTCGATACCTCGGAATATCCAAAAGACCACATACTTTGCAGTAATCACAACAAAAAGGTGCTCGGCAAAATGAAAGACGAGTCAAATGGACAACCCATTTCCGAATTCGTTGGACTTCGTTCAAAAATGTATAGTTATACTTGTAAAAATAAGGAAGAAAAAAGTGATGAATGTACCTCTGAAGTGAAAAATCATCTCAAAGAGGAGAAACGTGCTAAAGGCGTGTCTAAAGTGACTGTTGAAAAGGACCTCAAACACGCGCATTACAAATCGGTATTGTTTAATGAAAAGAAATTAGTGTCTTCCATGGCTTCAATTAGAAGTCACCGACACGAACTCTTCTGTGAAAATATTAATAAAACAGGGTTATCCGCTTTCGACGACAAAAGATTTCTCATCAATTCAGTTGAAAGTTACGCGTATTCTCATTACAAAATAAATGAGGCCGATGAAATGAACGAAAATGCACTTATTCCGAATGAAACTCATTTAGAGGATTCCATGCAGTCGTCAACTATACAAAACACAACTCAAATGAAACCTTCGATAATCAAGGAACGGCTATATACCGCTCCTAAAAACAAAAGTTTTACTTTGAATTGTTGTAAAATTACGCCCATAAATACAAGGAATGTGTATAATCAGCATGAAAATTTTCCCACTGAATACACGGAATCAATACATCAAAATCAATTTGAACCTTTGGTTTTCGAAGATCGAATGTACACCCGATTAGAAAACGAAAGTTTCAATTTGAACGGTTGTCAAATCACACCGATTAAATCCAGTAATGAGGGAAATAAAATTGAAGCGGTTGAGGAAATAACTGAATTATCAATAATCGACCCGCCAGTGCCAATAGCCGAACATTTGATATTCGAACATATAGAGCGAACTCCGCTCGAAAATCAAAGTTTTGTCCTGGGCGATTTTGAAATCACACCCTGTAATTGATAAGTGGTTTAGCTACGGTAAATAAATGAATAAAGAAAAAATAAATGAATAAAGAAAAAATAAATAGTTGTTTTTATTCTCTTTTTATTCTACATAATCGATTATATACACGATGATAGAGAAACACAAGTCTGGTTAAAAACATGATTATTCGACACACACTCTGGAAAAGCTATGGACACAATGTTCTCAACATACTCGTCATTAATTTCCAGATTTGTGTCGAATGATTCGATGAATGAAGGTAGTGAACCGCCTAATAGTCTATGGTGTAAATACAAAACACAATACATTCCACACACTGTCGTCTGCTTGCTTTGAAGTTGTCGTTTATTATACTCCTGTTTTATCGCCTTGTTATTTAACCAACGTGAAATAAGAATACTGTTTTCCTGCGGGGCCCTGCCATAGCTATCGAAAAAATCCATGTGTCTATTACCATCACTATATATGGCACACCAATGTTGTCCCGGATCGTACGACTTGTCAGTATTGACAATAAGTCCAAAACGTTTAGTCGGTAAAACGACCGGAAGACGATCCGCAGCAAAAACACCCAAAACGTTTATCGACATTACAGGGTCAGACTTGATACAGCATTCCAACTGCGATGTATTCATGCTTGTAAAATTAAGTCCCGTTCTTTTGTGATTTCAAGGTAGGCTGGTTCTTCCGAATAAACGATGCAAGTCATCGGTTCTGTAATAAAAAGGATTATTTTAGACATATTGAGGCACGATATACAGAAAAAGTACTTAAATCATTCGCAATTCAGTAGATTGAAGTGAAAAGAAGAGAAAACCATTGCGAGACTCACCAGCAAGTATCGTACTAAACTGTACTGCTAACTGCGAGTTCCCGCTCTTCACCAGAGATAAATACTCTCCATGATGTGAAAAGTTAGGCTCCGACTGAAACACGAATAAGGTGCTCCCATTCGCAAAGTGGGTCTTGTCTATAGCAACACCTTCATTGCGTCTCCATTTATCTACACTCTGTAGCAGATTCGTATAGGCTCTCGAGATAACGCTTCTTGTTGTCGTAAAATCAGTTTTTATTGGAGTGCCACCCACGGGTAGACCATCATTATACACTGCAATCTGCGTAATATTACAATGTTCAAAATTGAAAGGATTGGTGGTATAGTCGCCATTTAATGCTTTGCTCTTCACAAATCCTATAATGACCGTTTCTGGTCGTTTCCCCTGAAACATATTGTCCCAAATAAATGAACTGCTTCCTTTGGCGATTGTCTGAACACGAACTTCTTTCTTTGTGTAGGGATACATCGCATTCTGCTTTTCAAGAATTTGAGCGTGACCATAAATCACAGCCGGATTGACCTTGATCTTCCTCGCTATCACGTAAATATCTTGTATATTAATTCTAAATTCCGCGGTATCATCAGCCGCAAGGAGCGCAAAAGTCGCTGGGTTCCTGTAAAACTTGATTTTAACATCCACTTGATTCAAAAGGTATCGATCCATGTCACACAAGTCGTGAAAGATGGGTCCTTGCAAGTCTAGCGTTTTCGATGAAGCGATCCATGAGGACCTTGTGTTTAGTCCGCTGTTAGCACCGCTTGGATCTGTTACACCCGGTGCATCCGCATCATCTAAGCACCACCCCTGAATAGTTAATTGACTCGATAATGCGTCACTTCCGTATTTCAGCAACGTAGGAATATAGGCTCTGTATGGATTGTAGTTGCAAGTAATTGTGGCCTTATTTTGCAACGTCAGTTCAACCGTGGAAAATAAGCTTTGCAAAAACAAATTCGCGGGACCTAATTTATCTCCTGCAAGATCCGATCCATCAGCTTTCACCACATTCAGTTTCACATAAATCTGCGAATTTTTTAGGTCTAAGTAGTCCAGCGAATTTTGTGCATTGATTCTGAACTCGAACGGTCCATCCGATGACACTTGAGATATAGGTCTAATTTCTTCATCTCTGAATTCTTTGACACTGGTTTGAGTGCTCGGTAGGTCATATAAACTAAGCTCTGACACGAGTCCTTCCTTAAACTGTTCCTCGTTGAATGTTGACATGATTAAATTTCAAAAATGTCACGTTTCCTATTTGTTTTTCTCCTTTTGGAATGACTTCTGTTTCTTTGAGAACGTTTCTTTTTTGCACTTCTTTTTAAGCCCGAACCACGCTGACGCTTGGAATGTACACGTCGCCGTTTTGACTTTTGAGTAGTTTTTGATCCTGACTTTCTCTTTCTCGAACGTCTAGTGGTAGACTGAAACATACTTTCAACTGTTTTAGGATTTATATTCTCTCTCTGTAATTCCGATTTCGCTTGCGCAGCGGTCTGTTCCGTCGGTAAGACAGCTTTAACGGATAACGACTTATCTTCCACTGGCGTTAATTGGTCAACCGTTATAACTCGAGGTTTTCTTCCAGAGCCTGATTGGTTTAAAGACGTTTTTCCAGTACTCACGCGATAGAAAAAGTCCGACCACTTTTGGGGGTTTGGTACGTAAAGTTTCATTTCACAAAAATGGATACCGCTTCAAATGAAGAGTCAATCGTACTGGATCTTGCAAATTTAAATCCGATGAATCGTTTTCTCCTCTTATATAGATATTAAACTCTCGAACTTCCTTTTTTGCAACATTTACGTAAAAAGGAGTGCTTAAAATATAATCCCATTTACTTTTAGTACTCTTTTCTAATCTTCGTAACAATGGACGTTCCTCGCCATTCACTATACACTCTTTGCATAGATCAGTGTAAATATAAAGGCCATCATCCGCTTTTAATTTCGACCTTGATTTCTCGGTAGCATGAAATTCTACCAGAGCCACCTTCCATACTCCAGATAAATAGAGGGGATATTTGAGTTGCACTCGAAAGTTAATTGTCTTATTATCATCGAAAAAGATATCACTCTCGTCACTACGCACGTAAATGTAACGATCCATCTTTACTTCTCGTTGGAGTCAGTGTCTTTGACGTCACTGGAATTAACCCAACTGTTAAAGCTTTCAGGAAACCCGAGCCACTTAACTAAAAACTCGGTTCTTTTCTTTCTTTTCCTTCGTTTCAAAATGCGTTCGATAAACCAAAGACTGTTCTCGTCTTTATCCACCTTCTGTAACTCGTTCGAATAAAACAATCCCTTAACACTT